>JAOUZG010053374.1:771682-785627 GCA_026289955.1 Argiope argentata | reverse complement strand
TGTGTGTGTGTGTGTGTGTGTGTGTGTGTGTGTGTGTGTGTGTGTGTTGGCGCTGTACAGACCGTTCGACCAACAGCTACCAAATTTCGTACATGTATACCTAGGGCGACGGGAATGTGTACATCGGAGCCCCTTTTTTTATTTTTTACTAAAATTTTAATTAATTAAAAAATAAGCCATATTTTGAAGTTTTTTGGTATAACTTCCAAAAATATTACAGTACAAAAATGATTTTTGCATCAAGTTAAAGCTAAAAAAATTAGCTTTTCAATGATACTGATGTTTTGACCTATAAATTAAAACTCTATTTTAAATGAATTTTTAAACATTCAATTTAATCGTTTTTTAACAATTTATTTCGCATAAAATATAATAAAAATATCTTCTCGAGGATATAAAAAAAATCAGCTTAAAATAATATGTTGCCAGTACATTTCAGAAGTTCTGATTAAAAAAATAAGTTCATTTCTACCAAAAATAAAACAGAAAAATTTAATTTTCATCACGTGATTATATGAAATTAAATAAATAGGAAATGTGATATTTTTTAAACAATAAATGCAAGAAAAAAAATTTCTTGATCGTTTGCAATATCAAAATTATTAATTCAATTAAAGAATTAAAATGAATAAAAATACATAATAAAGATATATTATAAAAGTGTGACAGTTAAAACAGAAAAAGAATTTTTTAAAAAGCACCAAATGATAATCTTCTGAGAGCGAGATTATTTATTAAAAAGTAAGAAATCTTAAACGAACTTGAGGATGACGTCATTTCAAAGAAACGACGAACAAAAAGCAATTGATAATAAGTAGAAATAAAATATTTTTGAATTCGTGATTTTTTTTAATTTTTCAAACAATAAGACAAGTTTTGAATTGTTACTTCTACTTATGTGAAGGAGATATATTTTGCAAATCAAAGAATTCGCCTTCGTGATTGTAAATTATCTCCACATTTTAATGAATCATGCGAAACAAAAATGCATTCAATGTTAAGCATACGCAATATTAAAGCTATGCTGGTAAAACCAGGTCAGCTATTTGAAAACGCATCTTCTTTCAAACAAGCATACGTAAAAATTAATAATGCAAAATTTGTAAAATCAAATAAAAATATTATTTACCCGTATATTTCGGAGATATCAAAATTTTCTAACCAAAACAATATCATGTTCTCACGTGAGAAAAAATAAATCAACTATCATTCAAAATTAAAAATATAAAAATGTCATTTTAGGCACGTGTCTGCATAAAATGAAACAAACATGATATTTTTGGAAAATAAATGCATTGAAACGTTTTCTGTGATATTTTACTATACATATATTACTAATTCAATTAAACAGTTTTATTTAAGGAAAATATGGCTTAACATCTATATGGCTAACAAGGTATCTTCTGTAATCGGAGCCCAACATCTAATTTCTCAAATTTTTTGGGAGAGACATACATCTCTTGAAAAATTATCTAAGTGAAATATAAAATTAGTAGATTGAGAGAAAAAATGGTGATGAATTACGACTTTTAAATTTTTACATATATCATCTGATATGTGAATCATATTTAACAAAATATTCTACAGACAATAAGTCCTCCTTAAAATAAAAAAAGTGGCACTTCAATCAACTAAATCAATTATCCAAGCTGATCGATCTATGCAAATTTCAATATAACTATTCGATAAAAATTGGCGATTTTAGATCACTTTATCAAGATCTCAAAGAAGCCAATCAGGGTTACTCCAGAATAATTGGCCTAGATTATGGAAATGATGATTGTTCTAACTTTGCAAGAATTGATAAAGAAGATCAGTACTGAATAAATCAGTCATATTTGAAGAAGATAGAAATGTTGATTTATTTATTGAGAAGTTGAAATATTAAGAATATTTTACAGAATATGAATCTATAAGACCAAAGGAATTGAAACCATAATTTTTTAAAATATATTTATAAACCAAAAAAATATGTATTATTATTGAGATCATTTATATAAATCTAAAAAAAATTAAAAACTGAATGTTTCATTTAATTTGGGAGATTTTTGCTGAACAATTCTTTGAGATATTATAAATTATAAAAAAATTATAACTTATCAATTTCTGTCGTGAACATAAAACTTCAACTACTCTGTTCTCAATTCTTAGTTTTATTTAAAGACATGCATGGATTTAGTAAAGAGATCTTTATATTAATGGAAGCTTCATTTCCATTTTAATTTAAAACTGAATTTTGCGTGCACTGGTAGAAAATCAGAGAGAGGCGCGGAGATCAAAGATAGGACTGCTTAAGGCTTACATAATAGTAAAAGTGAATCATATGACTATCGAAATTTGAAGCTTAAAAAATATTTTGCTGAAAAACTTATTATGAGACCAAGTTAAAATTAATCGAACCCTTTTGTCGGAATTAATACTGACGAACTGGCTGGTCGTCAAATGCGGCTAGTTTATAATAAATGGAAAATTATTATATAAACATTTATTTGTATTCAACAAAATTCGATTATTGAATTTCATATTGCTTTGAAGAATGAAATGAATAAATGTCCAATTATAATTAATGATAATGAATAATATTAATAATAATTAATTATAATAATTATTAATAATGAATAATATTAATAATAATTAATTATAATAATTATTAATAATGAATAATATTAATAATAATTAATAATTATTCATTATAATTAATAATGTTAATAATAATTAATAGTGCATAATATAATTAATAATTAATAATATAATTAATAATGAATAAATGTCCAATTGTAATTAATACTTTGCATTAAAACAAAGTTAGTCTTAGCTATTAATGAAATTAAACAAATGTATTAAAGGCTGAATTACATACATTCTATTTGAACATATTACAAGACTGCGAATTCAGAACTTAATAATTTACATGCATACTTAAAAATTATTTTTACATTTACATGCATACATAAAATTAAAGTAAATGAATGCCATTACAAATTAAAAATTACTTCTTAACAGGTGACACAGTGTTTTTATATATCTGTAACATTGCTACTGATAATCAGTACCATATAAATATTTTAAAATGTCGTCTAGAAGAAATTTTAAGCCTAATAAAATAACTCTAGAAAGAATTGCTTAAAATAGATCTTATACTATAGTACCATGTTTCAGCAGATTTGGGCATTATTCCTTGCATTAAAAGGAAACCAAAAAGTAGATGTAGTTTTTTTATATCCGTATTTTTCCAATTTAATACTTTCAATGATGGTGTCAAATCGGATTTGTTGATAAAGGCTTCAACATATTTATTTGTTTCTTCCATAATGTAGCTTATCACTGTGTTACGAAAAAAAATAATCTGAAAAACGTCATCAGATCATCTTAGTCCCAAGGGAAATATTTTACCCATGCACTGATACTAAGAGTCGAAGTAAATTGAAAATTTGGAGGAGCATTGGAAAGTGTTTTCAAGTCAATAGGACACCTACAGCGAGCTGCATTTAAAGTATCATCATCAGATTCCCTTTCCGATTTAGAGTATTAATCTTCAGAAGATAAACCTAACTCATCACAGTCAGAATCGTTAGAATTTAAAATTGTTGAATTAGAACGAAAATTGTTGATCTTAATATGGATATATTAAGCTCAACAATTTTCGCATAAATATAAAGTTAATTAAATTTAGTGCAAGAAATCAATAGTAAATTTCAGTAATATATTAAAAAAGCTGGATGGTATATATTTCATAAAGGTAATCAACACTTATTTAATTAAAAAAATATTCGTACGGTCTACTCAAGTTCCTTAAGCAGTGCACTTCACTCGAGTTTCTAGACCTTTCAAAAAGAAAATTATAGCCAGGAAAAATTAATAACCTTTGGAATTAAAATCTAAAAATAAGAATCCTATTGAATGCTTACATAAGACAAACTGTTATAAAAAATACCAATGAGAAATTAGAATTTGATCATGTGACCAATATGAAAGCAGAGGCAGTTAAAAGAGATAACGGATTTATTTAGAGAGCCCTCTGCCCTCATGTGAAAGAACTTTTTATCATGCCAGAACATGGTATTATTTTTTGAATGATAAATAAAATCCGTCAACGAAAAATAAAAATTTTATTATCTGCACGATTGATGTAAAATATACTTCAATTAGATAAATTAATATACAAATTTCCAATCAGTTAATTTATTTTTTTTAGAGTTACAACGGAAAATTTTTAATTAAAATTTTTTTCATGCTTTAAGAATTAATAATTTACGAAAATATTAGCTTTTGAATTTTTAAAAAATATTTGTGAACATTATTTTTGCTTTGATAAAAAAATAATTACAAATGATAAGAAGATTTTAACATCAAGAGAATTCCGATGATGCATCTATGACTAGACTACCAATAACTTGCTGATTTACCACACCAACATGATTCCCTAACCCAGATTTTACCAATTAATTCTATAATGTAAAAATTCACGATCCTCTTTATTTTTTTCTTTATATACATATTAATTATGATTTAGCACAATATTCAAATTTTTGTATTGCCATTTTTAAGCCACTTTTCTCCCATCTAAGTTTTATGACTGGAAGAAAAGATCACTTAAATGAAAAACTCTGATCATCCTTCACAAACTGGCAAAACTATTATAGATTCATTAATATCTATAATTTGTTGTTTGTTTTATTTTAATTAATGGACTAAAATTTGTAGCAAGTATTTTTATTATTTCAATGAACTAAAAACCTAATTTTTCACTTACAGTTTTTAAACGTTGCTGAAGCTATGATTACGTACCCTAGAGTGTTTATTATTATTATTTTATTGAGCATCCATCTTTTGAAAATCACATGCAGAGAAATATTATAAATGTAATTTTTTTCAAATATCCAAACACGATGAACATGGAAGAAACGTTCTGAAAGGGGTAATTCTTAATTGGTTGATACTAGCTGCTAAGTCTCCTTTTTATCTACAAGATTTCACAATTTACGAAGTTTCACAAAAATTCATAATGTTGTAATTTAATAAAATGGGTACAATTGAAATTTTGATTGCATTGCTGAAGTTAAATGAAGAAAAGGTTTTTAGCAATATTTATTGGCAGAGAAATGCATGGATTTATGAAAATATTAATGCGCAAACTGTGAGTAATAATAATTGTACAAATAATTAGGACAAGTTTAAAAATGATATAATAAACTGACATTCAAAATAATTACGTACTAAAAATAAGAATGAAATGATAATTTTTACACGATATAAGCCATTTTAATAAATGTATGCTTTATTATTTTTTCTTATTTCAATATTAAAATTATCTTTTAAAAACTTATAATCTCAACTTACATCTTAATTATTTCAAAATAAGATAATAAGTCAAAAATATCCAAATTAATAATATTTTAATAAACATATTATAACTAAAATATTTACTTGCTATACATTGACAAAAGATTGTTTTATTAAAAAAAACTGAAAAAAAAATTATCCACATTTTTATTTTAAAATTTTTGATAACAGCTATATATTTTCCAAAATGAACGTAGTATTTTTAATATTAAGTGTTAGAAAATATTAATACATTTTTTATATTTTATTTTAATTAGTGTACCATATATATCCTTTTATTTTCATTTCCAATGCCAAATATGCCAGCAAAATGCTTAAAACTAAATATCGGAAAAAACTAAAGTAAGAGAGTGTTGGCAAAAAGAAAGTATTATGTTCTTAATGCATTTTGATGAATGACAATTCCTCTAAATAATTCATTAAACAAATTTTTTCTATTTTTTGTACAAATTTATAAAATCATATTGCTGGATTTTTTATTTATTTACTTTTGAATAAATTCTATTTTCTGAAAACATTACAGATTAAAAGAGAAGCTATAAGTTCTCAGAGCGAAAACCAAATTCTTATCTGAAAAACCGCATGGTAATTGCCCTGCCCTCATTTTACAACTTGATTCTGTTCACAATCTACCGCTTTTAGGCGAACGTGAAAGTCGAAACCCAGGAAAGTTTACCCCACGGGGTTAATTGCCAGGGGAAAGCAAAACATCCCATGCCGGTTTAGGAACGTTCTGACAATTTCTTTTCTTGTAAAATGTGTTCAACCTTTATTTTGACCGCTGCCGTTTTAAGAACATTCTTACGCTAGACAGCCGGGTTGTATGACAGATGCGTACAGACTGAAAACGTACATGTCGTAAAAGTCCAATAAATCATGCGTAGCTCTTTGAAAAAAAGGGGGAAGGGGGAATTAGTCTAGGTTTGTTAAAACATATGTTGTTAGTTGGCAAGAGTATTTGGAGAGAAAAAGTATTGGCTTTTTAACTAAATGTTGAGGCTTAAACATAAAGAAAAAAAACTTTTGTATTTGTGTGCATGCAGTGGCTCTGCACAAATCAGACCAGAAAAAAAAATATTTTTTTTGAAATTTTAATTAACGAAAAATTAACAGAAGCATTGACTTTTTTCCATGATACCTTTCTAAAATTTTAAAATAAAAATAATTTTTACGTTTTAAAATTTAAAAAAACTTAATTATATCAAATTTTTTACCGTATTATTTATTTCATACTTAAAATATGTATTAAAATTTAAAGTTTAAGAATCCTTTATGGTGGGGACAATTGAAATTTTCATCAATCATTAATCACAGCTTACTAACAGGATGACCAAAGGTGGAAAGTTTAAAATATGCGACTAAATATATCAAGAACGCTTGCAAATCATATCAATTATCAGCATTATTCATTCAGCGTCAAACTAAACTTAACATATTTCTTAAATAAAAATCAATGAAATTTAAAAAAAAATTAAATAACAAGATGCAAATCTAAAAATGTGTCACTGAAGTGCACTTCTTCAAATATTGATTGCACTTTCTCATAAATATATTTGTGTTAAATTTATTATCTCTACGTTCAAATGTCTATGTTTTAAATAGGCAGATAGACGCATATATATATACTATTCACTTTTATTTTTGGAAGAAAGTCTTATTTAGTGAATTAAAATTTTTAGATTAAAGTCAGAATTTTCTACACTTTAATTTTTGAATAATTTTAAACGAAAAATTTGAAGATACCTGTCAAATTTAAAGCATAAGCTCCTGTTTTAGAAATTCATTTCTCTCTCTCTCTCTCTCTCTCTCTTTGCGCGCGTGTGCGTGCGTGTGTGTTATCTGGAAGTTTATTAAGTTCCTAAAACAGTTTTTATGTTATTTTATGAATTAAAATTGAAATTTGAGATATTTTAATGGAACATTACAATTGAAAATTGTGTAATAATATGTTAGAAAGCCCTTTTTTACTACTTTTTAAAATTTTTTTACTATTATTTAATAATATGTTAGAAATCCATTTACTATTTATTTCATTTTTATAACATTGCACTGTACTGAATATTATTTTAAAATATTCCGAGTGAGATTTCTTTTGTCTTTCATGACATTTAATTGGAAAATCTGTATTCTCTTGATTTTCCATTGATGCTGTGAAAGTAGAATGATTAGGAAGCATATGAAGAATACTTATAATAACTATTAATCGCTAAATGCATATGCAGATAAATAAACATAATATTCTAGTTAGATAAAGAAGTACTTAAATATGACAAATCTCAAAAGAAAGGGATTAGTCAAAAAAATGTAACAAAGAAATGTACTCCTCAAATTAAAAATTGAAAAAGAAATCGAATAAATCTGGGAGAACAGAAAGAATAGTCTGAAAAATTGGGAAATGCTAGAAAAAAATTATTACTCTGATGTGTAAATTAAAATCTTACAATTTATTTCGGTAAAATGTTTTTTTAATAATTTTTTTAATTTACGATGACAAACAGAAAATTTTAAATTTGTAATGTACTTCCACTGTGAAGCTGGTTTTTTTAAAAATTATATGATATGGAAAATTAACATCCGCGGATGAAAGCTTTTTTTACTACTTACGGCATATCAAGAATAGCTTTTGTATTTAATTCCTTCTTACAAATCATTTCAATAATATTAACCTCATTTATTTACACTTCAAACTTAATAAGTAACTTATATTTAAATAACATAGATTTCAGTGTTCGAACTTATTGAATTAAACAAAAGAATCAAGATGAAACAAAATCAAAACTAATGAAAACAAAACTCTTTCGCTCAATGCAAATCGTGGAATTTATGTAAAGTAAAGTATTTTCTAAAATGTAGATTATTTTTAGAAGTGGATGCAGTATTTATATGAGAAGAAATTCATTGATTTTTATCATACATTTTTGACTAAATTTATCTAAAAGCAATTCATGTTTCATCGGAAATAAAGTGGAAACTTTGTTTAATGAATTTTAAAATGCACTATGCTGTATTAAACAATAAGTCGTAAATTATTCCAAATTGAGTTAAACACCATGCTAACTTTCGCCAAATCTGGCACTTTTAAGATAACGTTTAAAATGTTGCAACCTCTTCTAGAAGTGATCCTGTAACACTAACAAAACCGCCTTGGAAACAAGACCGTTGATTGACAGTTTTACGACTGGTACGCAACGAGTGTACGCATCTGTCCCACTACGAGACAGCCGACGCTCGATGGGTTACTTTTCTTAGGCGAATCAATTAATCGTGAGGTACTGCTGCATGAAGTTTGCGTGCATGATAATTATTGGTTACTCTTATAAAATATTCGAGTAAAGTCTCGGAAAAGAAAAATTGTAAAACTTCTAATATCTATGTAAATAAAAATGAATCGCCAAATTCGTGGCTAAACGCAAAACGACCGATTCGGCCTTTTCTTTTTCATTATAAAGACCCCCCCCCCCAAAAAAAAAAACCATGGCGAGGAAAATAGTTAAAATGAGACTTTTTTTTTTACTTTCTCACCAAAAATCTTCATTTCCTTACCAAATCAGTAAGATTGCATGAAATAATAAATTTGGTTTGTTGAATAAAGAAATACCTGCAGTTGATTTTTATTTATTCGTAGAAATTCGAATTATTTATATATTCGTAGAAAACAGAAGTTTAAAAAATAAAGGAAGAAAATAATTGCTTTTATGCAGCTTATACTGATTTAAACCTTGTTTTTTCAAACTGATGTGAATGTCATTTTGTTCATTTTTATTTGATGGTGTTTTATTTTTTCATGTTTCTATTGATCGTGTTCTGATATAAAGTTATATTATTGTTATTTATAAGATAAAAATTCTTATTTTATGTATAAATGTGGCATGAAGAGCTCTTAATATGTTTATTTTATTCTTGAAAGGATTTATGTATTAAACGATTTTTTTTAATTTTCTTAGTGTTTGTTTCATGCATTTTAAATTAAATATTGTTAATTAATCGGTTTTTTTTTCGGATTCATTCTAAAGTACTTTTGAATTAAACTAAACAAAATAAAGGAAGTTAAAAATTTCTTTACCAATTTTCGTTACCCCAACTAGCGTAGAAAATTCGCGCATTTGATTAAAATTTTAAAACACTGTCCCTCTAGCTGCCAAAAATTTGACGTCAATCAAACTATAAGAAAGGTGTGTTAGGATTATCTTTAATATGTCTTTAAGTTTATTAGGCTGCATGGATATTTAATCTATGCTATTAAATTTAGGATATTTGGTCATAATGTCGCGAAATATCACCTTACCGCATCTTTGTAATGGCACACGGCTAGCAGTAAAAATGTTTCTGAACAATATGATCGAAGCAGCCATTCTAAAGGGAAAATATTAGGGTGAAGATGTGTTGATACCTCGCATCCCAATGGTACCAACTGACCATATGAACTATCGTACCATGTGGATTTAAAGGGTTGCAATTTCCAGTGCTACTTGCTTTCGCTATGATCCTAAATAAATCCCATGATCAATCGTTTAGCTTTTGCGGCATTAATCTTGAAAGCCCATGCTTCTCTCATGAACAGTTGTATGCTGCCAACTCCCACGTTGGAAAACCGTCAGGTTTATTTTTTATGCGCCAAATAATCAAACAGAAAATATCGTGTACCATAAAGCATTGCAATGAAAATATAATCATATTATTACTTAAGTCTTTCAATGTACGAAGTAGAAAACCTATTTTTGTAAGTAATCGTTGTTTAGTATTAAGGCATAACTCAATAAATGAAGTCATTATTGTGAAACACGTTTTTATTTATTTTTTCTTCTATTATACGAAACACCAATTTTTTTTCTTCTATATGAAACGCCAATAACTTTAGGCAGTACGAAGGCTGTCGGTTCGCTAGTTATTAATATTTGTTTTTATTCCTGATAGAATTTCATCAAAATCAAAAACTTTTGGAACCAAGCTCTGTGCGCTCCAAAAAAAATTGACGTAAATCGATGCCAGGTAATTCGTCGCTACTTGTAGAATAGGATTCCGAGCTACTTGAAAATAGGCGTCTCCTGCAGCATGAGTTTTGAATTTTACCTTTGTATCCAATTTCTCCAAAAATTGCTGAGGATTGTGAATCTGATGATTCTTCTGTATCGTCACAGATAACATTTGTAAATGTATCCATTTTAGGGGCAAAATTTATGAATAATTGTATTTGGTTATGTGGAAAAATATCCTTATGAGAAGCGTATGCAGCTACCGCGTTGAAAACAAACGAATTAAAGACCATGATTATGCAATTATTAATACCAATATGTAAAACAAATATAGGGTGCCAGAAGGCGCTGTTTGACGAGAGAAGGCGTCTATAGCCGACCGCCAAAAGTCTCTTTTCGCAGCGAAAGGGTTAAAATCCTATTTAACACGTTAACTGCCGTCACAGGTGGCTGGCATTCGAGTTGGCCTCAGTGCCGTGGGGGCCACTGATGACCAGCGACGCAGCAAATAAAAAAAATACATAATAAGAGTAAATAGGGATAATGATAAATTTTTCAATAATACCATTGCTATTATAATGATGAGAAGAAATGAATACAATATAGAACATACAAAAATAATTTTATTAATACATGAAAAATATCCATGTCATCAGTGCATATTGCAAGAAATCAGATTGAAACACTGAAGGCAAAGAAAAAGTGAATCAACGTAATCGGAACAAATATGTCACCACTTTTTTAGTAAAATTCTTTGCTCTAGTTCTTCCCAGCTGCTTTGAATTTTGTTATACCACACCTTACTAATTTCGTGCATGTCTCGGCATTTTTTAAAATTCATGACGAGATCTGCTCTGTAAGCATTTTTTTTGGGGGGGTGATACAATCATTATCGGACTATTTAATTAGATACATTGCTAATTTCATCCTAAAATCAGCGTTTGTAATATTTGCCCCTGTCACTTGTTTGAATAACGCTATCACATTTACAATTCAAGTATTTAGTAAAAGTTCGATTGTCACTTTCTTGTACCATTTTATAGTTCTACGCAGTGTTGAGCTATAAGGAATCATTTGATCAGATAAATCAACTGCAGAATTTCCTAAATTATATTCAACTATCATTTTCAGCTTTTCTTTTCAACAGTTTCTTCTCTGTATAGTTGTCATTTCTGCTGAATGTTTTGTAACATCAGCACATCTCATTTATCTTTCCATTTTAAGATAGTTACTCCATTTTTATTTTCTCTCACGATAACTTCACCACATTTTAATTTTTGGCCCACTACTTCTTTTGGATTGGCGCGGAGATTTTTTCGTCATGTACCCGATAAATGTGTACACATATCAATTAATCTTTCCGTCAGTCAACGCTTGAATACCAATTATTTGGGCAGATAGTGTGGCCTTTACCTAAAATATCTTGACAAAGAGCCATTAGAATCTGTTGACTTATTTCCAGATATTTCATTTGCATTTTCACCTTTGCCCCGTGTAGATTCGGAATGAATAATTATATCTTGGATCCACTACATAATTTAAAAACTTTAATGCCATATCTGTAACGTTTTTGTTTTATATATTGGCGAAATACTATATGGCACTAAGGATTCATCCACGCATAGTATCTTATCCGGTTTATAATATTTCTTAAAATTGCTGTTCAAATGATTGATATTTGGAGCAACTTTAGATGATCTATTTTTAGGATCATTTTCTTCATTGTTGCTGAAATGAACAAACCGCAATAACAATTCGAATCGACTTCTTAGTACAGCTATGCGTCAGGTTTTATGCTTCATATTTACTCCAATACATATCAATCGCTCTAATCCCATCCAAAGAAACGTTTCATTTCATTAGCATTTTTTTCATACCATTGACCTAAACGATACGATTGCAGTTCTGATTTCCTTATAAATGTTCGTTTGCTTTGCAATCATTTCGAACATTTTATCAGTAACAAAATGGGAATAAAAATCAAGAGGTTCCGTGCAAGCACAAATTTCTGATTGACAAATGTTGATACCTGAAGAATAACAAAAAGTGTTATTGATTTTATTACCTAACGAAGTACTCCAATTCACATCAACTCTTCTGGTATCATTGTTATTTCTATTTTCAGCTTCAGTTTCACTGTCAGACTCAATTCGGTGCCGATGTACTGTGAAAGCTCTTGAATTGCTCAATAAACTTTTCTTCCTGCCTGATAGCAGTCGTAATATTTTTGAAGGTCTTAGTAAAACTGCACCGTCAGATGATGTACTTGATGAATAATCTTCATTTGAAGCCATATTTTTAAGGGCTAATAAAAAATTGAATGAAAAATATATAATGCAAAAACGCATGTAGAGTGAAAAAATATAGCAAACGGAATTACTTGTTTGTAGAACGCACTGAATAAGACAAAAGAATGAGAGTAATCATTTAGCAACCGAAGCACGATTGTTTGAAAAAAAAAACAATCGTAAGAACTGCCTACAGCGCCTTGGGGGTCACCGGTGACTCTCCACCAAGAAAAACGCTTCAAGCATGATTGTATAACTCATTTTATCTGCCGCAAATAATATTTCAGTATAATGTGAATCGCACAATGAAAAGTTCATATCGGCGCCTTGATCAAACCATGGAAAACGCGCCCGGCAGTCAACGTGTTAAACCAGAAAGTTTTACAACCCAAATTGAAATGGTTTGTGCACCGCAAAATGGAAGTTGCATCTGAAATTTAGAATTTTCTACGTTGTTATATCTTTCGATTTTTACATTTTTATTTTTCCTGCTTCTTTGCTTTGCTTAATTCATTCAAGCTTTTTTTTCCCCATCTCCTGGATATCTTCAAATTTTTGTCTTTTTCTGGTGGCAGGGACAACGACAGTAGGGGAGGGGGGCAGGGTTAATTGCCTCCTGTCGGTGGCCGTTTGCCCCCTCCCCGTGGAAAAGGTTTTTATTGATTCCGAATGTAGGTATCGCGAGTATGGTATTAATGAATGTAATAATTTAAAATCCTTCTTAGAATTACTGTTTAATAAATAATCGAAGTATCCGAGGAATGAGTGAAGTTGGCAGAATGACAATGCTCGGCTAACAGTCGCCAATGCTACTGGGGAATATATTTTCCGACATTTCTCAAGTGCGTCGATTAAGCAAAGTAGGTCGACTGATGATCAAATATAAAAGAGAACTGTCATACATTCAACCCATAGTTCGATCGACATTTGGCATAATTGCTGACGAGCTGAAAAGCGTCGTATTTTGTCAAATATTTTTTGTCGGTCGACTAAGAAATCGAAGCAGCGGATGTTAAAATGAGAGATAATCTGACATTTAATTAAACTGTCGGATATTTAGACCATAATTTAGATCACATTTGGCAGAAAAATGGATGAAATGAAAAAGTGAATAAAATATTGTATTTGCAAATGGATTTTTTTCTTTCTTTCTTTAACTTAAGAAATCAATGCGATGGACTAGGGGTACAATTACGTTACATTTAGCAATATAAGCGATAAGATGGCGAGTAAATTAGATGTTCTATTTTGCCGACTCTTTTTGATTGGTCAAGTAAAATATATAAATGACAAATGGTGAATTTTATATATATATATATATATATATATATATATATATAT
>JAOUZG010053374.1:760623-771282 GCA_026289955.1 Argiope argentata | reverse complement strand
ACACACACACACACACACACACACACACACACACACACACACACACAATAAAATTTCGTATTCCAATGAATTGAATATTTAATTAAACTCCTTTCTTTGAAAAGTTTACAGCATTCTCTCCTTTTCAAATAATAAGTGTACAAGGTTTGATATATTTCGTCCCATTTCTTTAGATCTATGACATATATGCACATGTGCATATGCAATGCAGTCGAAATGCCTGCACTTATATTAAGATTATATTTTTTCTCTCACGATGTTGACAATTTTTTGCCGGGTTTTTGAAGATAGTTTGACAAGTAGACATAAATAAAATTTTTAAAATTAAAAAGGAAATTTTTTATTAAAAATTGTTTTTAACGACTTAAAAATAATTCACCAGTTTTTAATTTTCTCTAAATATTAAAAGAATTTAAAAAATATATATATTACATAATTTCTAACTAAAGAATTAAGAAGTAAAAAATAATTGAGAAATGAGTTAAATAGTAAGTATTAACCAGTATAAGAACACATCATTGGAGCTTAACACTTCTACATTTTAACATTTTGTTCCACTAGCTCTTTTAAAAATGAATTAGTCTTTTTCATTCTTTCCATCTAAATTATAAAATTTCTTTTTTTTTTGTTAAGCATATGTAGCTAAATGAAGGTACTTTTTAATCAATTAAGTTGAATGAATTACATTTAAACAAAGAATTTTTTCATTTTTAATTTCTAAAGTATTAGCTCTTTTAAATATAGATAGGTATTACATATCGATACAAGTTATATAAACATTTGAATAATTATATAATTCAGATAATAAGCTCTTACATAAAATTTAAGAACTCTCCTATTTTTTATTATTATTAAAATGGCATGAATTATTCGTTTCAGGAAAAAAAGTTGGTAGCTCCCTTTTATTCTTTCATTTAAAAAATACGTAATTTTGATTTTCGTTAGTATCAGAATTTTAAAAAGCATTCGGTATGATTCTTAAGAATCACTATTTTAAAACAGAAAATCTTCATCTTTTTGAAGGATTTCATATTGTAATTCTTCTGTGACATTTTTTTGTATCTTTATGATTATTATTAGAAAATTATATATACTTTTGTAATACAGATATGTCTATATTCTGTAATGTATATATTTAACGCTAGAAATATATTTAAAAAATACAGTTTACTGAGTTTTCTTTTTCTTGCGCATAGTACTATAAAGCAGAGTCATTTCTTATTTGTACACTGGAAACATTTAAAAGGCGTTTGTAACGATAATACCCCAGATTAGTTAAAAAGAGGGATAAATAGGCAGACCCTCGCAAATTTATGGCCGAGGAAAAGTCGGTTGTAATATGTTTCTATCTCCTCAGTTTCGTTTGGCTAAATATCTCAAGCTGTTATCAAGTGTTCCAGACAATGTTCTTCTAAACAGTTACTTTTGACTGTCGACTGAGCTGAAAGTGCTATAACTTGTGTAGAACTAAACCTGCTTTGTAAAAGATGAATAATATCTATTTCTTATTTTACTTTATTTTTGTAGTAATTTATTAAAACATGATATCTTTTAAACATATCTAAAAAAAGTTCTGAAAATATAAATCCTATTAAAATAGAAACGAAAATTTGTTGTATTCGTATGTCTTAAAAATAATTTCATTGAATTTATATAATGCCATTAAATAAAATTTAAATTCAATTTTGATAGTTTTCCGCAAGGAAATTCGGAAACAATTCAGCAAAAACCTGCTTTTTTAAAATTATTTTTGTTCAAATTATTTTTTCAATTATATCAAAGTTTTGATAATAAAGTAACTAATTACTAATTACATGTAAATTGTGTCAATAAATGCTACATAATTACTAATTTAAAATTTGTACATTCATCCTTTGCCCAGTTAATCATATTTAACAAAATATTCTTGGGTATCTTATATCCCAAATCAAAACGATTTGCACTCCAATAAAATCAATCAATCTTTAAAGCTGAAAGATTTATAAAACATTTAATCTCCTTCTTCTATATAAATGGGCATCACTTCATCGACCGCCTCAAAGAAACCAATCCCATTCTCAGATTTCTCAAGAGAGATCAGCCTAGATGATGAAAATGTGGATTCTTCTGATTTTGTATTATTCAAAACTTCATAAATTAGTCGGATTTGATGGCAAAAGATATAAAAATTTATTTATTTCAAAGTTGGAGTGTCGAGAAAATTGATTCTTGAAAATTTAAATTTGATTCCTTAGGACAAATGGACTATCTAAAATTTAAACTACATAATTTTTTGAAATGTTATAAACCGAAAAATTAAAATATTATTATTAACAACATTTTTATCCTTTAACAAATATAGCTAAAAACTGAACTTTATCATGAATCTGTGGAATTTTTGCCGGATAATTCTTTGAAATGTTATAAATTATGAAAATTATTTTGTAGTGCATATAAGACTTCAATGACGTACAACTCTGCTTTCACTTCTTGTACTTTTTTTTAAAGGCAAGCCTGGATTCAGTATAAAAATGTTTTTATATCAATTGAAGTTTCATCATTTCCATTTTAATTTCAAATTAAAATTTAAAGGGCATGGATAGAAAGAGAGAGATGAGTACTTCAAAGAAAAGATCATCTTAAGGCCTACATAATAGTATAAGTGAATTATATGACTATCAATTTTTGAAGCTGTATTTGGTGAGAGTTAGTATTTATTTAGAAATGTAGTATTTGCTGAAAAACCTGTTATGAAATCAAGTTACATAAAGTAATAATTGATCATTTTATTAATATTGTCGAACCGGCTAGTCGAAAAAGCATATATATACATATAATATCAAACAGAATAGATCGTTAATATGAAAATAATAAATTGAAATTCCATTTTTTTCAGTTATATTATTTAAAATTTTGTAGATGAGAGCCTTATTATTTTACTTTAAGTTCCTTGTCTTGAAATATCTGCATTTTGTTTTATTTTTAAATATATTTTACAAATTTTTCAGTATTAAATCTGAAATCAAAATTACGTTGACGGCTTTTATTAATTTTTCTTCGGTAATTTGGGTATTTGATTTTAATTATTCTACTTACTTTTTAATTTTTTTGAATTGATAACTGAAGAGATTTACATTAAGAAATCAAGATGGTCTGAACTCTCTTGCTATTATGGTCAGTAAACAACAACTATTGAAAAAAACATTCAAAAAATTTTAGCGGAGTTTGCACCAAGAAATTAAAGAAAATTACATAAGGAAATTTCATGTAATAAATCACCAGTTATTATAATTATTACTTATTATAATCAGTTTTTATTAAATACGTATTAATATTATGAGCCAATTCCTTTTAAAATGTAAAATTGATTATTATGTGATGCCTGGTCGCTAAATCCGAAACATGCCACTTGCATGCGGTGTATGCTGCAAGAAAGCCGAAACTCTGAAAGAACTGTTTCTTCTTTTGAAATTTGCACACTTCTGTCCTCTTTGAATTTTATTTTTAAAATAAATATTGGTTATAATATCAATTAAAGCTTTTGCTATGATATAAAGTGATTGTGTTCATATTTATGTTACACATCTTCTGAGTCAAATACTATCAAAATGTGTACATATTATTTAAAGCAGAAATACTAATTAAAAAATTCCTGTAATTGAAGATTAATCTAATTATTGACTTTGCAGAAAAAAATGTTTTATAAGAATTATGTTTTTAAAATTCAAAATTCTTCATTGAAATCAATTTCAGTTTCCATTTTTCACGGAACTTTTCCTATAACTTGTATTATGTTTTCAAAATTTAATATGTCGGTAGTTCATTTGATACAGACAACTTTGAAATCCTTATATCTATAGATACTCTGTTAAGAGTCAATTTGGAGATTTTGAGCTATTTTATTTTTCAAAAATATTTTGACACTGTTTTTTTATTAGTTTTCAAACATTCTATATTACATTAGATTAAAAATTTATCTTTATCTGAGCCTTTGACGAAGTAGTGCGTATGTATCAATGTATTCGAGAACAGTTTTAAAAATGAGAAATTCGGAAAAGCAATTTAGAAAGAAATGCAAAGGTATGTGCTCAATGGAACAAGGTTAAGAGGAAATGGAAAAGCAAATAACGGAGAAAAAGGACGCAACGAATTCTCAAAGTAAGTTGAAGGCGTTTGAATGACACGATTTTTGTGAGGTTTGATGGTTAAAGGAGTTGTTGGGTGCGACTGATATCTATGGATGAATAATTTTGGAGAAGAGAAAGCTTAAAAACTTTTGGATTAAAAAGTGGCTGTAGAGATTAGGAAGGAAAATTATTACTTTTAAAAATGGCAGGATAGATATTTTTAAGCCAATATGTGTAAAAAAAAATTGTTATTATTTAAATATTTGGGAGCTTTAAAAAATGGTCAAAACTTTCTTTTTGAGGATTGGTTCAAATTTGTTTTCCTGGGTGACCTTGCCATAATTTAAAAATAACTGCACCAAAGTCTCTTTGAAAAACAATCCTTTATTTACATTTTAAAGTCATTGATTTAAGGTTTAAAAAAAAGGTCAGAATGCGATTTTGTAATAGGGTATCTACCAAACAATTGATCTGATTTTTAATTATATTTGTATTTTATATTTTATTTATTCTTATGATCGATTTAAAATTTTGTTTTTGTAGATTACACCAGAGCATCCAAAATACGTCTATAAATGCTAAATTTAAAATCGCTTTGTTTGCCATAAATATCAGTTTGTGTGATGTTTCGTCTCTCCTTAATTAAATCTAAAAATATTGGAAGATGTTGGTGATTACTTGTTTTGATAAAGTTGAATTCGCCTGGCTAAATATTTTGGTTAAGAGGGTTTAAACATAATCATGTCATTAATGTATCCGACCTTAAAAGCTATAAACATCTATTGAATTAATTCTATTTTTTGGAGGCATTCTATGACTTTGTTGTTGTTGTTTTATATGCAGTTGTAGTTTCCCTTTTCATAGCGCAGTACACACACACACACACACGAACATAATTATACAAAATAATTAGAGTCTGTCTATATTTATACATTATTAAATCATAAAAACAGAAAATTTATTTTAGCTAAAATATAAAAAATAAAATATTTAAATAAATTTATATAATTTTAATACAATTATCTTATGTTGCAGGATATAAGAAAACTTCTGGAAAAATATGAAGCTATATGAACGCATAAATTTTGTAGTTCTAAATCAGTGAAGAATAAATCCGTTAAAGCAATAGCTCACGGCCAAGAGGAGGGAAAATTAGGGTTCTTCTGAAATGGAGAAATGGATATGAATGAAATAGAGAAACATGTATAACGCATTATAAGATACGAGATAAGTTTAATGCAATAACATCTGACGAAAATCTTTGTCTAGTAACGTAACTTGTCTACTTTCTATATTCTAAAACAAAAACACTGCTAAAAGAAAAGAATTCCAACTCAAAGCGATTTCTGTGCATATGAAGTCTGAAATGTTCACTCCTCTATATTGGAGTACAATCGCATTTCAAACCTAACTCATCGTAATAATTCCTTCTGAGACGGAAACAAATGCTGGTCTCTTGTGTGCGGGCGTCTGACAGAATGATTAAAGACGATTCAATAAAATCTGGAAAGCGGAAAACAAATTTGTGAAAAAGCCTCACCCTTTTTTTCCTTCTCGCCATCTCCTTCTTCCACCGGAACGTAGAATGCATATATGGATTTTTTCTTCCAATAACACTTCTTCCCGGTCATGTTCCACAGGGAATGACACGAGATGAGGGTTAACACTAAATCATTTCTTTTGTGGAGGTCGGCCTAATCTCAACCCGTCCCTTTTTCGCTGGATGCGGCAAATGATAGCGTAGAGTTCCAAGTCTGTGATTGATGCACTTAGTCCCGCACCGACGAACCATCTTTTCTTCTCTGGGCCGAGGGGGTAGAGATAGGGGATGGACAGCTCATATAATCTAGTTAGGATGGATACCCCTCCTTTGCTTCCTTTATGCTGTTAACAAAAAAATTTCCATAGACTGGCAGGGAAGGAGAAAAAATAAAGACCTTGGAAGGAGAAGAAGGACGAGCAAAGGGGGTAAAAACGTGCTCTTTACTTCACCTTCGGATCTTGAATAACGAGGGAACGGGGAAAAGGAAGGTGTTCTTCAACTTGAATTGAGGGAACACTAGCCTCCCCAGCCATGTCAGATCCACGAATAACTCGTCAGAAAGAGAGGGTAAAAAGAAGTTAAAGAGGAAAGAAGGGTTTGTATTCGGTCAGCTAATGTGTTTCTTCAACATCCGAGCTGCATGAGTAAACAAACCCCTCTTCGTCTGCCAAAGGAAGAATAGATGCCGATTTTCTGAGCTAGTGTTTCCAGCCCTTTTGAATAGAATCTTAGAAAAATATCGTGTTCATAAAGTTCTAGAGGAGCTAAATATGATTGTTATTTTATAGAAATGTAATAGAATGTACATACATAAGTTTTTAAAAAAAAAAAATCATGAAAATAACAAAAATTGTAAAAAAAAATCGCAAACAATTCGAAAAGAAGGAAATATTTTAAAAGACACTTTTAAATCGCAGAAAATATATTTTTGCTTTAGGCTAATATTTTGAATCACTTTTCTGATTTTATTACTATTATGCTTACAGAATCAAATACAGTCTCAGATAATGATTCCTATATGGAAGCAGAGTTCAATAAAATTTCTAAGGTATAGGATAATTAAATTTTAGAACGTTAATTTTTTTTTGTTTCTATTAGGAATACACAATTGTACTAAATTTCAGAACTCTATTAAATACGAAATAAGCAAAAAAAAAAAAAAAAAAACGATTTCAAGAATTTTTTTGTACGTAGATGAAAGAAGTTAAATAAAATCGAATAGTTGAAATGCTGAGTGTTTCTATCGTTTTTAATTTTTAGAAATTATTATTTTTAGGAAATAAAAAAAAAACTTTTTTTTTCAGAATTACTCTTGATCCATAGATCTGCAAGAAATGAAGTCAGCGGTTTTCTGTGATTGGTTGAACTGAAATATAATGATAGCTAGTTGATTTTTTTATACATAACTGTAGTGTTATTGTTTCGCCGGTTGTCGGGCTGATTAATTTTTTCTCCTCTTTAAAATAAAGTAAGAACATTGTTAAAAAGATGAAGTAAAATATGATCTGTGGTTGATTGAATTAAATATTACTATTGTTGTCCCATTCGTATCTGTACAAAAAACGTATCATTTAGGAATTCCATTTAAAATATCAAAAACTTTTAGAAAAACGAATTCTGGGTGTTACCTTTATTGAAGACCTTTATTAAGTTATCAATTACCTTTATTAAGTTAGTTACCTTTATTAAGTTATCAATTACCTAAAGAATGAGCACCTTTTAAATAGCATTTCTGAAAATAAACTTTCTTAAGACAGAAATGTCAAGATATGTCAAAGTTTCATAGCTGTTTAATAATGAATTCTTTCTATCATATCACTTGTTGAGGAACATAATTGGGTAAACAGTTCATTTGGAGAAAATAGAATTTCAAAGGTCATTCTTCTTTCATTTTAAAGATACATTTCAAAAAAATAAAAATTTCTACTGCAGAAAATGACAGGGCAAGTAAAATTTTCTTATTTTCCTTAAAGATTCTCAGTATCATATCACCCGTTGAAGATGACAGTGAGAAAATTCCAAAATTTTTAATTTGGAAAAATGAATTTTCATCGGTTATTTTTTTCAATTAACACATTTTCTACCTTAAAGTGGTAAGGAAGGAAGTCCCTTTTTTTGTCACTGAACTATTGTACGAGATAGAAAAAGCTAAATTTATAACCATATTAGATCTCACCAAGAGATATTGGCAAATTCACATGAAGCCTGAAGCGAAACACTATACTGCTTTTATCACGCATTCGGGGTTGTACCAATGGAAAATGCAGGAAGCACATTCCAAAGGAGCATGGATAAGATCCTTTCAAATCATCGAGGGTATTGCTATACATACATTGACGATATCGCCATTTTTTCTGAAAGTTGGAAAGAACATAAAAGGCAAGTCAGTGAAGTAATTCGTACACTTCAAGAATTTAACTTCACCGTGAATCTAGAAAAATGTGCGTTTGACAAGAAAGAAGTAAAATTTCTGGGCCATATTGTGGGTTCAGGAAGGCACTCTCAAGATCCCGAGAAAATTGAAGCCATAAATAAATTATTAAGACCCACAAATAAAAAGAAGTCCGGAGTTTGCAAGGGCTCTCAAACTATTACACGGACTATTGCCCAAATTTCTCCTCCTTAGTATTACCGATAACAAACCTTACGAAGAAGAACGTACCCAACAAAATTGAATGGGAAAAATACCAAGAGAAAGCCTTCGAAACTTTAAAAGAAGAATTAGTCAAGATGCCTTCATTATATACTCCACAAGTGGATAAACCATTTCAGTTATTTGCAGATGCCTCAGCAACAGATGTTGGAGCCAGTTTAGCTAAGGTAGATAATGATGGGAAGGAAAGGCCTATCACATTTTTCAGTAAGAAATTGACTGTAACTCAAACACGGTGGGATACTATCGAGAGAGAAGCCTATGCCGTTTTGAAAGCTTTGAAAAAGTACGACACATGGATATTTAGTGTTTGTATTCACGTTATATCCGACCACAACCCTTTGACGTATCTCACTCAGAAAACTCCTCATAGCGCAAAACTTACACGTTGGTCTTTAGCATTGCAAAAATATGGCATAACAATATATTATCGAAAGGGGAATAAGCATTGCAATGCAGAATCTCTTTTCAGATTACCATTGCAGCAGTAAAGAAAACAAAAGCTTTCAAGAAATATACGAAACGGCTTTTGCTTCTGTTTTCTTAATTTTATTACTTATCTTGTGAATATGTTATATATATATATATATATATATATATATATACACTGAAGTGACAAAACTCATGGTATAGCAATATGCAAATATACAGATGGCAGTAGTATCGCAGCGAAAAAGTATAAATGCGCAGTTCGTTTTCCAGAGCTTTCCTTTGTGTTCAAGTTATTCATGTGAACAGGTTTTTTGTGATTTATGGCGGCACAACGAGAATTAATAGACTTTGAACGTGGAATGTTAGTTGGAGCTAGACGCATGGGTCATTCCATTGCGGATATCGTTAGTGAATTCAACATTCCGAGATCCACAATATCAAGAGTGTGCCGAGAGTATGAAATTTCAGGCATCCCATCCCATCATGGACAGTACAGTGGGTGACCACCTGCACTTAACGACCGAGACCGCCGACGTCTGTGTAGAATGGTCAATGTTAATAGACACTCAACACTTCGTCAAATAACTGAAGGAATCAATGTGGGACGTACGAGGGACGTGTCCGATAGGACTATGCGGCGAAATGTGTCTTCCTTGGGCTATGACAGCAGAAGACCGACTCGAATGCCTTTACTGACAGCACCACATCGCCTGCAGCGACTCTCCTGGGCTCGTGAGCATATCGACTGGTCCCTAGACCAGGGGAAAACCGTGGTGTGGGCAGTTGAGTCACGATTTCAGTTGTTACGAGCTGATGGTAGAGTTGGAGTGTGGCGCAGACCCCACGAAGCCATGGACCCAAACTGTCAGCAAGGCACTGTTCAAGCTGGGGGTGGCTGCATAATGGTGTGGGCTGTTTTTAAATGGCATGGATTCGGTCCTCTGGTGCAACTGATCATTGATTGGAAATGGTTATATTCAGCTGCTTGCAGATCACTTGCAGCCATTCATGGACTTCACGTACCCACACAACGATGGGATTTTTATGGATGACAATGCGCCATGTCACCGGGCCAGAACTGTTCGCGGTTGGTTTGAAGAACATTCCGGACAATTCCAGCGCATGATCTGGCCACCTGGATCACCCGATATGAATCCCATCGAGCATTTATGGGACATCATCGAAATGTCCGTTCGTGCCCAAACTCCTGAACCATCCACACTTTCACAATTATGGACGTCTATACAGTTAGCACGGGTCAATATTCCTGCAGAGGACTTCCAACAACTTGTGGACTCCATGACACGTCGAGTTGTTGCACTTCGCCGGGCAAAAAGAGGACCAACACGATATTAACAGTCATCCCATGACTTTTGTCACTTCAGTGTGTATATATATATATATGTAATGATATTTTTAAACTCTTAATTTTAATCTTAATTAATTTCTAAAGCCCTATCTTAATTTAGCCCATAGTAATATCAGTCTAAAATATTCTCTTATTTCATGATCCATTTCATTCGCTCTAGCTAATTAATTCAAGAGAAGCTGTGTAAAATTGCCGAAACAGCTAAACGCCTGTTACTTTCTCGCACTCCGTGGGAGAGATGAAAATTGCTGACCTAAACAAATTACTTTTTAAAAGATTCCTGTGTTTCCCTTACCTCTTATGTGTGAAACATGAAAATCCCCACTGAAATCCAAGTTTATAAGCTCTATAAAAAACATTTATCCCTATCAAAGTCTTGATATTTAAGACCAGGGATAATGATTTCTTTCCCGTCCCTTTTGTACACTTAGCTTCCGTGAATTCCGTGTTGTGTCGTTCTGTGTTGTGCTCGTCGCTTTCGCTTGTAAATAATGCCTGCTCCCGTGATGGAATAAAAAGAACTAAAAATTCAACCTGTTTTCTCCATGATTTCGGC
>JAOUZG010053374.1:685367-728389 GCA_026289955.1 Argiope argentata | reverse complement strand
ACAGATTTTTTTTTAACATTAGGAATATCTTTTTACCATTTTTAATATCCTGCTTTGCTTTGTGTAGGCTAGCTTAAGAATGACTTATGATCATTTCAACGTTTTCTGATCTGCAAGAATTTGTAAAGCATTAGAGTTGGCTAAAAACTTTTTTTAATCCCATTATGATGCTATTATTTTTAAGCTCCTCGCTTTCTACATCATTTTTAGAAACCTCGCATGATTATAAAAAATTGTATGCTATTCTTTTTTTCTCGAGGTGTTTTCAGGTCAAGGATTAAAGTGATGCTATTTTAATTATCTAGATGAGTTTTTCACTCCTTTATCATTATTATGTTTGAAGCTTTAAATATCCTTAAGTACATCGCATAACTACAAGTTTTTGGAGAATTTAAGATTTTTATATTGTATTTAAATAAATTCTTTTCTTATGTGAGTGTGCATGTAATGTTCCAAATGATTTACAATTCTTTACCTTTGTATTGCAAAAGCAACAACTGCGTTGAAAAAATGAACAAGAAATGAACTGGCAATAAATAAGTAGCAAAAAAAATGAAGTAACAGAATGTAGCAATGGAATTTGTTGGTTTTGATACTTGCGTTTATTTCTTTGTAGATTTTTTTCCTGCCCTTTCTATTTAATTTGATTTGTCTAACGTTTATAAATCAAGAGATTTTTAATGTTGCGATATATGGAATTTAGTTGTTTTGATTCATGACATATCTTTATTTATAACATTTTTCACAGACTTTTTATCAGTTTTGTTTGTTTCGTGTTTGTAAAGACAGGATTATGTAATACATTTTTTACTAATTTCCTTATGTACTACAATTTTAGTACTATTCACTTTTGTGTTTGGCAGATAACATTACATTATTTTAATATTTTCAAGACTTAATTATAAAACAGTTGATTAATTTAATTAACTTTTGTTTCTACACGAATGGCAATTCTAAGTAATAAATTCAAGAAAAAATTTCTTTATATCTATAATAACAAGTCTTAAATTTTAGGATGCTAATTTAATTTTAATTCATCAACATTTTATTTTTCCGGATATTTCAGTAATTTGTTCTCTATGAATCCTGTTGTAATATATTATTTCAAACTGAATCAAATACTATATTTAATGTAATATGCTGTTGAAACATTTTCAGCGTTAAAATGAGATACAGTTTAAGTGGCAGGTGTTGATAAGTCTATCATTGGTAACATTTAGTATGATTACGGATGGACCGTAAAAGGTTCTCCTTCCCAAAATTGAGGTATAATTGAATGATCACTGTCACCACAAGATATTGAGGGTGGAATTCTAATAACTGACATTGGCCAAGGCCCAACCTCACCCTTGGGAGGTAAGTTCTGTTTTCAGAGCTGAGATAATTTAATTGCCCAATTTTTCTATATCCACCGTAGAAGAGAGAGCCTGCTTACTTATATGACAGATCCTTTCCCTCGTACTTGTAGTGCCCTCTGGTGGAATTGTTAAAAGTTAATCTTTAAGATTAGACATACTATATAATTAAGTACGCTGATTTTTAAAAATTTGTATATAATTATATTAGAATACAGAAACAAACAAAATAGAAAGATACAGAAAAAAGTAATAACGAAATACTAGAAGAATCTAAAATGATTGTAATGAAAGTTACGGCGATCAGTCGAGCAAGCTTCATCAGGGAAGAAAGCCATATGATCATAATGAAGCAAATATGCCCTATTTCTTTTGATTATCAAATTATCAACATTCAGAAAAACCTGTTCGGAAAAGAGATGCCTTTGCAGTCTCTTTACTTAAAAAAAATTTTAAACTTTAAAAATGGAACAAAGCATTATTGAGTTAAATGAGTGATAAGACTAACTACATGAAATGGAGAATTATTTGTAGTTAGCCTAATCTGTGCCTTTTATGTGATAAGGCTAACTACATAAAATCATTCGAAATTTGGAGAACTATTTGAAAAAGTGGGAAAAATAAGAAAAAGGAAATATATTAAAACTATAATCGATAAGTTTACATGTATTTCATCACAGTACAAAAGGTGGATGGGATTGTCAGGATGAATGTTTTCCGGTTAGAATCATAAAAAAATTAGCTCGGAATGATTTAATCGTTTCTCAGCATCAATCCCAATAATTGAGATGAAACAAAAAAATGGCAGCCAATTATATTAAATCGCATAAATTGGTGAAATCAATTAAAAAGAGTTCAGTGGAAAAAGTAGTAAAGTGAAAAGAGCTGAAGGTTATTTAGAACTCAAAATATCTCTTGCTATTATATTAACGATACTATTTTAGTCAACTTGTAATTTTATTTACATGCCTTTATTTTTGAAACGTAACAGTTCACATTGTTCAGTAAAGTGAAGTGAGAATACTTTTGTAAACTGAAGTGAATTACTTCTGGTTGCGAGTGCCCTCTTGGGAATAAAGAGTTGAGATTCTTCGGAAGCGGTGGTATGTTTTCTGAGTTGCGTTTCCTTTTAATTAATCAATGAGTATTCTGTGAGGAGACGAGTTGATGTATGTATCCAACTGAGCTATCAACATTTGGTCCTTCGGGCAGAAGGATTTATTACTTGTGAGTGAGATTTATTTTTTAAAAATGTTTAAAAACTGAATGAAAGAGGATCTCAAGCAGATCGCGGAGGAGTTCTGCGATAGCGTGCCTTCAAATGCAAAGGTAAGCGAATTAACCCTCTAAGTGTTATACACGTATTTCTATGTAGCCGCAAGACGTCACGGCAAGGGCGCTGCACGTATTTTAACGTAGGCCGAGAGCCGACACTCTTTCGCTGTGCACGGAAAATAACGTAGGGGGTTGTCTGTTCTCCAAGCGTCGCCGACGCATTTTAACGTTTTTCTTTCCCCCAACAAGTTTGGACATCTTGATGGATCTGAGGGGAGTCAACACAATGGATGTTTTACGACCATTTAAGAATTTCAAAGGAACTGAGGGCTCGAAGGGTCCTTCAGGGCAAAAGGGCGTTTTGAATGGTCACGGAGTAAGAGAGGAAAAAGATCTCGTTGAATAAAACAGGAACAAAAATTTTTCTCAACTTGTGTGTCCCATAAGCGTCTGTGTGTACTTAGATTTAATTTGTATTTAGCTTCAATAGTATTTCTTGGATAAAGCTTATTTGAACGAAATTTTGTTTTAAAGTTCCATTGAATTTTTATTCAGAATGCGGTTTTATGCTCTCTTGTGATTAAACATCGCACTGAAGCATTAAACTCAAAAGGAATATATTTGAAAAATTGCTATCAATATATAATTAATTAATTAAATATATTTCGCATTTACAATTAAACTATTTTTAAAATGCAAATTTATGTTTTTTACTCGAATCTCTACCTTCAATTATTTTTCTTCGCTCAAAGTAAACAGATGCGATTGAATTTTGTGTTTAAAAGTAGCCTAAATTTTGAAGAATATAATAAAGTATACTGTTATATTGTTTCTCTTTTCAGATTTATAATGTGTAATAGCATGAAATTATGTGTTCGATTTTTTATAATGCAACTACTTTTTAAAGTTGTATAATGAACGGAATGAAATAATCTCTTTCAAATTCATAAAAGAAGCAATAAAAACATTTTTTTAAAAATTATTTATATCTGAGAAGTTTAGTTATTAATGTTTAGATATTTATTAATATTAGTAACAATTAATATTTTAACTTTTAATACTTGATTATAAGTATTTATACCTTGATGTAGACAAAAGAAATAGCAAAATAAATTAAATTATATGTTTGAAAAATTTTAACTGATAACATTTTAAAAGTTTTGACTCTGTAAACTATCTTAACAAATTTTTTAAATAGTTTATCAAAGAAGATACTTTTCTTAGATAAAACGGTAAATATATAAAATTAAAAAAAAAAAACTCAAAAATTCTGCATTTATTTTACAGTTTTTAAACAATTTTTTCTTTGTTATGCTAAAGAGACTTCTTCATTAGAGGCTAAAATCTGAATGGATAAATAACATAGCTTTTGAAAAATCTTGGGCAAAATGCAGCACGACTTTCTATGACATGATTTTAAGAACCTACTAATGGAAAATAACGCAAATAAAGGCTTCACTGTTGCGTGAGCTATAAACTATTTACGAATATGGAAAAGTTTTAGAGTTCATAATGCTTGAAATCATAACCTGTTACTTACTAAGATCAAATAAATGAATTTACATTACTTTACTCAAATTTTGGCAGGTGTTTCTTATGGAAGAAAACTTCATAAACTGCACACTTTGGTGTGGAACGATATTAAAAGTTGTCGGGCCCAAACTTGAAAGCAATTTTTATCAAGATTTTATTATTATTATTATTATTAAAAGCAATCTAAGGATTTACAATCATGATAAAGATCAATGGTAGTATTAATCTTTATATTCTCTCTTATATGCTTATAAAGTGTAGCTCTATCCGTATTTTTTAGTATATTTGAATAGAAACAATTATGAATTTTGAATCTTTTATATTGGTGTGAAAATTCGATATTTTTGCAGTAAAGATATCAAAGCAACGTACCAAACTTCATTTATCTATTTTTTGTATTTTGAAATAATTGCTCAAACACTCACGGATAGACTGACTCATGGATAATCAATATTTTGACACATTATATTAAAACAATTTAATACAAATCTACATTTTGATAATTTTGTGCGACACGCATAATATATCAAGGTGTTTCCGTTTCGGAATATCATGTATACGCATACACGATTTTTACATACAGATTCAGGCATACAGATTTCCTATCAACTAGTTTCATCTAATATTTGGCACAAGATTACATCTAACTTATTTACAATTAATTTAAGAAAATTGTAATATTTTTACTTACGAGAAAGAAAAAATTTAAAAATTTCACAAATTCTTTGACTGAAATGATTTCTATTGAATGCTCTGCCTTTTTAATTCCGGCTATTGAATTCAGAAAAGCTTAAAAACTGGATTAAAAAAGATTCAGGGACTTAAAGTGTTTAAAAAAAAGGGATTAAGCCATATCCAATATGCTACATTGAACTGAAATTTGAGAAACAAATGTTTATTTTTAAGTCAATTATATAAATAATTACTTGTTTTAGCAAATTTCCCAAATATTTTAACGTTTCTAAAAAACTGAATTTGTTAATGTACGTTATCATGTTTAATATAAAATAGTTATACTTTTTCAGTTCTTATCCTGCTTTCTAATGTTATTTTAAAAGTTAGTTATTTAATTAAAGGTAATGTTATTTTAAAAATTAGTCATTTAGTCCCCATGCATGTTTCTTAAGTCCAGTGTTCAATTTGGTCCTAAGATGCATCAGTTACTCAATCAAGTTAATTTTTTTTTCCTTTGTCTCTTGGAGATCTTTTTGATAAACTAAGAAAATTAAGTATCAGGCGTTGTGGATGGGTACGATTTGCATTCTTTCATCATTTTATTTATTTCAATTCCCGTTGTTAGCTCACACTCCCCCTATATATATCTAGTTCATATTTTCCATCATTAATAAATTACTTTTTATTCATCCAATCAAGTTCAAGTAACTTTTTAAAAACTTGTAGTGGATGAGATTTGACGTTAACACAGTTTTTTCAAATATTAATTAGTTAATTTTTTTATTAATTAATTAAAAACTACCTTTCTCAACAAAAATTCGATTTCATTTCTCCATCGCTAAATAAGTAACGAATTCAGTTTGTTTTTCCCTCACGCCAATGAGATTAGGCTTAACATGTTTTCAGCAGATTATTTTAAACGATTCTGTTTATTTTCGTAATGTTTGATGCATTTAAAATAAGCATTGTAAATTATTCGGTTTGTTCGACTCATTTTGAAGTATTTTCGAATTAAAATAATTGAGAATAAATACATTAGAAATTTCTAATCTGTATTGCATTATCCAACTGGTGTAGTAAACTCACGCATTTCGATAAGTTACAATGGGTTTTGAATAATCAATTGAAGTTGAAAATTCAATGCTAGTAGAAATTTTTGATCGATTATTTATAGTAATTGTGATTATGAGGTCGGGATAACCTGGTCGGTAGGCGTTAGTTTCGCATCCCTTGAGCTGCAAGTTCGAACCCGCCAACCGAAGACTTTCCGTATGTGTGTGTGTGTGTGTGGTGAACGTTACATTTGTCGTGGTCGCAAGTCCTCTCTGTCGAGAGTGATATTACTGTGCGTACTAGAGCAGAGGTGATCGTTCTCTGTTCTAAATCTAAATTACGATCTATGCAGTCCGTCCCATAAACAGCGTTTTTGACGTGTGTGAGCTAGAAGTCAGACTTCTGGACTCGGGTGCTCAACGGTCCATACTCTCAAAAGTTATCGCACCCCTCCTTCCGTTGTAAAGCGGAACACGAAAAGAACAACAACAATTGTAATAATTTAATAAAAAGTGACTAAAATAGATTTTTAATCTCAAGGAAACACCAGGCCCGGATAGTCTGGTTCGTTGGGCGCTGAATTCGTATCTTTTCGGCTGCGAGTTCGAACCCGCCAGTTGAAGATTCTCTTTGTGGCTGTGATACCGCCATCAACTTCAAAAATTAGAAAGGGGAAAAAAAGCAAACGAATAAATCGCAACAAACAAAAATAATAGTCCAACACCAAGTTTAGACAGGAAAATGGAAAATTGCAATTATTATAATCATTTAATAAAAAGTAACTAAAATAAAAAAATTCCTTTGCTGACCTAAGAACGAATTGATTTAAAAAAATTGATTTTTATAATACTTGTTTTTAATCTTCTTTCTCTGAGTCTGAGAAACATGAATACCGAATATCTGCACCATGCGAATGATTGCATAAAAAACTTTGGAGACAAAACTTTACGAAAACCAGTTCTTTAATACGTGAAGTTAATAATTTACTGAAAGGAATATCATGAATTATGAGGCTTAAAATAGTTAAATGAATATTACAATAAAGCATAACTATAGTTCAAAAAATTTTAATTAATCTGATTTATGTTCTTAACCTTTAATAACCTAGAGTTTCAATTTTGATACCAATCTTTTAAACCGAGTGTTCACATTACTATTAGTTTTTTTTATAGGTTGGCTGTACGTATTTTATTGTTGTCATATTTATATTCGCACAGTAATATTAAAAATATTACTGTGTGAATATAATAATAATAAACACTGTAATATTAAAAATAAATCACTTTCGTAAATCGGGCTACTAAGGGTTAAATTATGCTGGCAAGTAATATGTAAAAAAATCCAGTTCTTTCTGTTATATAAATAATAATAATTCGACAATATAAAGAGTTGGGAATTTATACTTGAGGTGGATTTCGTTTAAGGATTTCTCTATGGGCCTATACTGCTGTCATTAGGTTATACCTTTAATTCTTTTGTTCGGCATTTTTTTTTTTTTACTATTGGTTTCTAGTATATATGTACTTCCACAGCGATATTAAGATTATTGAATTTGTGCATTTTAGTAATTGCATTCGTTGTTCTTGTTGGCAGGTGAAGTATTTCCTTTTTAAATATGTTCGTCCTATTAGTTATTTTTGGATTTTGCTGCTGAATTTTATATGTATTTATCCGTATTGTGAAGATATAGAAATAAGGCAATAAAAGACGCCGCTCCGAAAATATCTAAAAAGTATTACTACTTCTTTTATCAATACGGTTGTTATCTAATTACATAAATTTTATGAACTGTAATGCATTTTCCCATATTAAATCCGACATCCTACTTAGTTGTGCAAAGTATTTCAACTCATTGTTACAACAGGCATATTTCTTTCATAACTGAAAGTAATTGCTAAAAAAGATCATTGCTTATAAATAAGGAATCGGTTATCTCTTATGCCAGTTTTCGAGAGTTTTCAAGCTATGCTGGTAAATATTTGTAAAATTTATACATCACAACTTCTGTGAAATAGCATTACCACTATCTCTTCATTAAATTCATTTACTTATATGGATTGATAATTTTATTATGTCTATGGAGATAATCCACAAAAGTAACCTTTTTTTGTAAGCAAATTTCAAATACGGTTCTAAAACATTAAATGTTATTAATTAATTTGTTGAACCTTTCGAGATTCCTACAAAAATAAGATGCTTATTCCTTTATTGAATCCATCGACATGAATAATTATTAAAAAAAATTTCAATGATTTATATCTCCACTACCAGCGGTCATTAATATGAGAAAGAAAGAGAATGTTGATATGAGAAAGAAAATGGAATGTTGCAAAATAACATAAGTGAAAATGTGTTTTAAAAGTTTAATTTAACATATTTAAGACATCAATTACTTTTCCACGGTCAATTTTATAAAAAGATGTGTAACGGAACTGTGGCAACGTCACCTAGAGGAAACATCAGCGCCACCTAGATCAGTCTATCCGCCTAAGCCACCATAGCCAGTCGACCTCCAGCCAACATAGAGAGAGCGTCTCGATTGAGGACTGTCTTTTGTTTTTTCGTTAATGTCTTAATTGTTTTCGTTATGTTGTCCCTTTTGTTATATAACTGTTTGTGTATGTGTTTATGTTTAGTGAATGTCTGCAAATAAATAATGTTAAAAGCTAGCCGTGGTAGTTATTGAAGACAAACGGTTATAGATGTAAAATACAAAGATGTAATGCAAAGTACAACTGAAACTTTTGTGAATTACCTTGTTTGATGAAATAGCAAATATAGTAATAAATAATTAGTGTTTTCTTTTACAGAATGGACGAAAATTAGAAAATTAATTTATGTCCATTGTATTTTTTCAAGAATACTAAACATTATAAACACACCGAAATTTATGAGGAATAAAATATATTGCAGTATAATATTTAAAAGGAATCGTTTGTTTGTTCAAGCTGCCTTTTATTATTTTTGAAGGTAGCAATTTCATTGAATGCGTACACAAAATAATGGGAAAAAATGAGGGAAAAATTGCAAAAAATATCGATAATTTTAATAAATTTCACAAACATTTTAAAATCACTAGAATATTCGATAATTTCAAAAATAAAATTTTAATAAGGACATTTAATCTTTATTTACTCTGGCATATTTCACTATGTTTCAACTTTAAAATTTCCTTATTTTGAAGCATTCAAGAGAGGAGATGCCATAATTTTTTAAAATAAAAAGCAATGATTACAAACAATATTGAGTTTTGTAAAATTGCAACGGGGTATTTAAAAACCCGGATCATAAAGGCATAATTAGCTAATTATATTTCTAGAATTATGCATTTTTTCAGATATCCAATCAATTTGGGGATTTGTATCTCTTATTATAATAGAATATGATGCCCGTTCTTCTAAAAAATAATTTATGTTATAAATTGTTATTTATATGTGTCTGATTAACTGAACTATCCGTGTTTAGTTCTAATTCTAGAAAAATGCTACTATATTGCAACTATTGATTGCTCGCTACCAAAATATTACAAAAATTTATTTGGAAAAATAATGAAAGAATATGAATACAATTTTAATCCTTCATTAATTCATTATTTTATATATATATATATATATATATAAGACCTAATGTGTGATGAAAATTTCTTTACTCAATATACATAGTAAAAACTAAATGAAAACCTATCTGTTTATATTTAATCAGTGTAACAGTTTAGAAAGTGCTATCAGCAATCGGGGTTAAAAAGCAACCTATGCACTATTCCGACGTTTGTAGCCGTACAAAATAAACGAAAGCAATAAAATTTAGCATGAATGGGCTGCAATCTGCTGATACCCGAGGCTTGTTGACCTCCCATGAAGAAAAGGAGGGGAAGGCAGAAAAACCATGAACGCTTCCTATACATCTCTGGTAGAAAACCGCAACGATTTCGCGCCTGAAAACTAGTCCCGCTTCCTTCACTTTACAGAAGTTTCACTCGTAGAATGGAAACGCCTAGAGGGTTAAAAGAACTTATTTTGAAATCTAAATCACAAGAGGATGATAAAGATTTTGTGATAAACTATGTTAATAGCGTTGTGAGTAAAAGAAAATCTTATAAAGATAGAAGTATTAGGACTCTAGAAATTGAAAAAAAAAATTAAAATGGAACGAATTAAACTCGAATTGGAATTATAAAAAACCCAATCGTGCGTTAATAGCAACAAAAGTTTAGATGAAACCGAGACTGATAAACATAATGTTTCATTAGGTGTTTTAATTAAAAGCGTTAAAACCTTAACAATTAACGTTCCAAGAAAGCCAGAGTCACGGGGATTATTTTTTTCTTCTCTAGAAAGAGCCATCGTGACGAAAGATGTACCCGAAACTTTTAAAGCAGAAATCCTTCTAAATTTACTGGGTGAGCGGGCATCTAATAGCATTGTATATATTAAAGATGACGAAATTAAAAATTATGAGGCTGTGAAATCAATAGTTCTAAGAGAGTTTGAACCTACTGCCCAGGTTTGTTTAGCAAACTTTAGTAAAGCACAACGTTTCAATGAATCACATGTGCAATTTGCTTCGCGTCTTGTGCAATTTGCTTCGCGTCTTACAACAAATTTTGAGTACTACTTAAAATTAAGAAAAGTTACCGAATTTGAGACACTTAAACAATTGATTGTTTCAGACAAGATATTCCAAACTCTAGACAAATAAACAGCAGCACATATAGGTGTAAAACAAGATGAAAGTTGTTTCACACCAATGGAGCTTGCAAAACAATGGGATTTGTTTTTTGCTTCCTGTGGAAAACCTTTAAACGAAAATAATTATGGTAAAGGCTATAGAAATTCGGCGAAAGTATTCCTATCCGATTCAAAACCTACAAAATGTGCATCTAAGGTATTCTTCTTAGATGTTCGGAATTTAAATTGTACATTTTGCAATGAGGCACATTTTTTGGCTAATTGTGAGTCTTATTTAAAATTAAGTGTACAAGAACGGGTAGAATTTGTAAAAAATAAGAAACTTTGCTTTTGTTGTCTATATTCGCATTTAGTTTCGAATTGCAAATCAAAGGTTAGTTGTTTTTGCAAACGACGCCATCACAAGTTTTTGCATTTCCCGAGAATAAATAGTGTTGAAAGCGAAAGAGAATCGTTTCCATCAATAAAGAATAAAAATTTAAAAAGCGCAGCTACAACGAGCAATCCTAATGAAATTGCTGATTCATCGACCTTCAACGCGAATGTAGAAGAATTTGTTTATAATTAAAAAAATATTTATGAATAGCTATTCAAACAAAAAGAATCAAGTGTTACTTTCAACTGCAGTATGTTATCTTATTGATGAGACTGGAAATAAATGTGCAGTTAAATGTTTGCTAGATGTTAAAAGTGAATCTAATTTTTTATCTAATGAGTTTAGTTGAGCATTTGCGATTAAAAAGAGAAAAAACTAATATTTTAGTTTCAGGAATTAATGATATATCCTTAACAATAAAACACAAAGTGAATACTTCAATTTGTAATGAGGATGGCAGTTTTATTAGGAATTTGGATTTCCTGGTGCTTCCAAGAATTTCTGCTGGAAAAACTCCTTCGAATGCTATTGACATTTCAGCATTAGACTTTTCTAACGTCAAATTAGCAGACAAACGATTTAATATTCTCAATAGAGCTCAAATGTTGCTGGTAGCTGGAATTTTTTGAGTAGCTGACACCAGACCAAATTCATATTAATAACTCTAATTTTATCCTTCAAAGCACTTTTTCTGGATTTGTAGTATCGGGGACAATTCCAGCAGAGGCGAAACATAAGATTCACTGCGGACTTATAAAGGAAGAAAATAATCTAGATAATACACTTCGAAAATTTTGGGAAATTGTGAGTGTTGAGATTGAAAATCCCCAAAATAAAGAAACATTAATATGGGAAAAACATTTCATCCAAAATTTCACACGAGATGAATCTGGTAGATATGTAGTTAAAATGCCTCTAAAAGAGGATCCAAATAATTTAGGTAGTTGAAAACAAATTGCATCTAAAAAGCTAAATTCCTTGTGGAATCGATTAGCAAGAGAGCCTGAGTATTTAAAGTTATATTCAGATTTTTTTAAAGAATGTCAACAGTTAGGCCATATGATTGAAACCCATGAGAGTGGGTCATATTACATTTCCCACCTTGGAGTGCATCGAGGATTAGAGAAGAGTAAGTTAACGAAAGTATTTAATGCTTCTTCATTAGCAACTGAAGGTAAATCTTTGAATTCTATACAATGGAGGTGTCATACAGGAAGATCTGTTATCAATTATGATACGATTTAGAAAACATATTTTTGCCATTACTGCAGATATAAAAAATGTATCGATCAATTGCTATTCATCCTGATCAAAGAAAGTTGCAGAAAATATTGTGGAAGGAAAGCCTTGAGGAACCTATCAAGACTTTCGAGTTGACTACGGTTACATACGGAACAACAAGTGCACCTTTTTTGGTAATGAGAACTTTAAAGCAGCTTGCAATTGATGAAGGAAAGAAATATCCTGCAGCAGCAACTGCGTTCGAAAATGACTTCTACATGGATGATGTTCTATCTGGTTCTGATTGTTTAGAATTTGCAAAAACACTCCAACGAGAGTTGAGATATTGAGTAGCGGAAGGATGACTTTGCATAAATGGTGCAATAACACTGCTGAGCTTGCAGTAAATAACGAATCCTACCCCTTTGCTTATGCAGAAGAAACCAAAGCACTTGGTGTTATTTGGAAATCTAAAGAGGACTGTTTTGCGCTCAAAGTGTCGAGTGAGGATTTCGGTGTGACAAAATGTCAAGTTTTATCAAGCATAGCTCGTGTTTTTGATCCACTCGGTATTTTATGTCCAGTGGTTACAAGAGCAAAAATATTTTTGCAACGGTTATGGTTACTGGAATTAAACTAGGACGATCCTCTCCCTACAAGGGAAAAAGACGAATGGTTACGATTTTCATCAGGTCTTCAATTTATCAACGGTATTAGAATTGACAGGTGTATATTACTACCAAACCCTGATTTGATTGAAATACATGGCTTTGCGGATGCTAGCGAAGTCTCTTAGGGAGCAGCGATTTACTGCAAATCGAATTCAAAAACTGGTGAAGTGTGTGTAAAATTAATAACTAGTAAATCCAGAGTGTGGGTATTAAAACGTCTGACGATTCCAAAATTGGATCTTTGTGCAGCAGTTTTACTTTCCAAATTAATAGTTCGAGTAATTTCCGTCATCAAATTGTATATAACCAACACTTATTTGTGGTCTGATTCCATGATTATATTGTGTTGGCTACAAAAAGAAACTTGTCACTTAAAAACTTTTGTGGCAAACCGAGTTGCAACAATACAAGCATTAACCAAGGTGAACCAATGGAGACACGTATCTTCGCACAACAACCCAGATGACTTGATTTCCAGAGGTGAGGATCTAGACAAGTTGGACGAAAACCCTTTGTGGTGGAATGGTCTTGAGTTCCTGACCGGTAGAGACTACCCAGACCGGGAAATTCCAGCAGCCGTCTTTCAAGATGACTTTTCGGATGAACTGACGAACACTATTAGTGGCAACTCTAATTCTTTTTCTCTGTTTAGTAAAGAAGCTTGTGATTTTGCTTATAATTTAATTAGTTTAAGTAATAACTATTGTAAAATAGTCCGTATTTTAAGTTATATTTTCAGGTTTATAAGTAATTGTAAAAATAAGGTTGAAAAGAAAAAAGATGCACTAGACCCTGGTGAGTTAAGAGATGCTGAAGTGTTTATATTAAAGATGATGCAAAATGATTCCTTTGCGAAAGATATCAATTCCCTTGAGAAAAATGATGAGGTAAGTAAGGACAGTCAATTAAAAAATTTACGTCCATTTTTGGACGAGAGGGGTCTTATACGAGTTGGTGAAAGATTGTGTAACAGTGAGCTATGTACTGATAAAAAATACCCAATTGTATTATCTTCGAAAAGTAAAGTAACTCGATTGATATTGCAGTATTATCATAAAATAAATTTGCATCTTGGAGCTCAATCTTTATTATTCCATGTGCGTCAAAAGTACTGACCTTTAAACGGTCGGCCAAATTGCAAAGAAGTCGTACATAGATGTGTAACTTGTTATAAGGTAAAACCAGTAGCATGTGAGCAGTTATTGGGATCTCTTTCTAAAGAAAGAATTACAGCTAATTACCCCTTTAACTGTACTAGAGTAGATTTTACAGGTCTTTTTCTGATTAAGTATAAAAATCAACGTAAGGGAAATTATCAAAAGGTTTGTTTCTCTTTTTATATGTTTTGTAACGAAATGCATATATTTAGAACTTATTACTGAATTATCGTCCCAAGCGTTTGTTGCTACTTTGAAGAGATTTTTCGCTAGAAGAGCAAAATACTCTAAAATATTTCCAGATAAGGCTACTAACTTTTTTGGGAGCCATAACGAGTTAAGGCGTTTATACAACATGGTAAAAAGCCCAGACGACATTTTATCTGGTTATCTCAGTAGTGAAGGTATTGAATGGAGATTCTTGCCACCCAGAGTACCAAATTTCGGAGGTTTATGGGAAGCTGGGGCCAAGTCATTTAAATACCATTTTAAAAGAGTCGCAGGAAATTCAAAATTAACTTATGAGGAGTTTCTGACTTTAACATCACAAATAGAAGGGATTTTGAATTCTAGGCCTCTTCTTCCTCTAACAACTGATGTTGATGATTTGAATGTCTTGACAGTAGGTCATTTTCTTATAGGAAGACCAATAACTTCTATTGTAGAGCAAAATTTAATTGAAATACCAGATAATAGATTAGAAATTTGGCAAAAATTAACAAAAATGTCTCAAATTATCTGTAAAAAGGGGTCCAATGATTATATTTCAAATTTGCAACAACGGGGAAAATAGTGTTTTGAGAAAAATAATGTTAAAATTGGTGATGTAGTGATTATCAAAGAAGATAATATATCTGTAATTGGCCATTGGGAAGAATTGTTGAGTTATTTCCAGGAAACGATAGTAAAATTAGAGTTGTAACTATAAAAACCCAAAACGGTCTCTTTAAAAGACCTATATCAAAGGTATGCGTATTGCCTATTGAAAAGTGATTAATTCTTTTGTATTGTATAAAATAGTTATCATTTTATTAGTTATCTTTTTAACATTATTATTTAACAGTGTAATGTTTAATATTTTAGTGTAATTTCAGTGTTAAAACTTTATCTTTTGTGATGTGATTATTAACAATTTGTTGAATGTAAGCGTGTCAACGGGCGGCGAAATATTCAGTAAAGTGAAGTGAGAATACTTTTGTAAATTGAAGTGAATTACTTTTGGTTGCGAGCGCCCTCTTGTGAATAAAGAGTTGAGATTTTTCGGAAGCGGTAGTGTGTTTTCTGAGTTGCGTTTCCTTTTAATTAATCAATAAATATTCTGTGAGGAGACGAGTTGATGTATGTATCCAACTAAGCTATCAAAAAACATTAAAAGGTGATTTAGTTTTAATTATATGCACATTGTATTAATGCCCAGCCTTTTCAATGTATAATGCAATTCATATATCTTTTAATACTGTAATAACATATACAGACGAATTTTCAATAATATACAAATTATAGCATTAAATATGTTTTTCATGCACAATAATACACATGCAATTTCCAAAAGTAGTATGATACATAGTACACAAGTATATTTTTAGTAATATGTGCACTATAATAATTCATTACCATTTTTCATACACATTAATGATACATAATATGCATATAAACAGTGTCTTTTACTGTCATTTTTTATACAAATGTCTTTTATTGATAGAGATAATGAATAAATATACTAAGTTTGAAAAAAATCTGCTACCACAAAATTAAAAATTGGCAATAAAGCTGTTGAAATTTCGAATAAATTTGTATTAAGAAGCAGAATGAATATATTGGTAAAAATAATTCAGAGCTCTTTTTGACTGAAAAAAATCCTTATTTTACTAGGAATATTGACGAGTTTCTAAAAAGGACAGATATTCGAGAAATTTCATAACTTACGAATAATAAATGATGCGCGAGGGCTTCGTTGAAGATAAAATATTCCAGAATTTTGAATATCTAAAGCATTGGGATTTTTTTCTTCTAAAAATGCGGAGATAAATTTCTGTTGTTGTTTGTTTTTTCACTTCTCATCTGAATAATAGAAATAATAAAAAAAAAAGGATTCTGAATACTTGGGAAATGCCTTGAACAAGAACAGTTTTTAAAATTTTCCCATACTCACAAATATTTTCTGTTTTGCAGAAGAAAAAAAACCTAGACTACAAATCATTAAATAATTGATGTCAAAATATGACATTGATCCCGTGCATTTCCTAAACGCGGATTTATCCAACCCTAGGGTATAATATATGGGAGACCTTTTATTTTTTCCCCAGCTGAGGGTTCTTTTCTGCAACCGGATCAATTGCTTTGAATAAGAAACATTTTAAGTAAGTTTTGTTGTAAACAAGTCAGAATATATATATATATATATATATATATATACAACGGAAAAAACCCAGTAAGAAATGGAAGGAAAGGAATGTAATGTATAACTTTAAAAATAAATCTTGGCCAACAATCCTCAAAGTAAATATTTCTTTTTCTTTCATTGACTTATTAGAAAGTTTTTTTTAAAAAAATGATATTCTCCTTTTAAATCAAGAAGCCGATGGTAAAAATTTTTTTCTCTTTCTTCTTTCATTCCAGTGGAACGTAATTAAAATGAAGAACAGTACTTTCAACTGCTGGAATACTTTAATTCCCCCTACCCGAGCGTAGCCATTTTACCATCGGTTGATGATAGAAACTTTTAAATGAAAGGTACTTCTTGATTATTTTAAGGAAATAGGGTACAAAAAATAAAGAATGCATTACGGAAACATAAAATAAATAAAAGAGTAGGGTCGTGGAAGAAAGAGAGAGAGGAAGGCCCCGAACAGATTGCTCATAATGTTTGGAAAATAAAAAAGAAAAGAAATATGCAAAGTGGTAATTACAAAAGTGATTTTCTTTGATGATAGATTATGGAAGGGAATCCTAGAGAAACTTTGGTATGGAATTTTGGAGATTAGATGAAGGCGCACATAGCGTAACTTGTATTAAAAGCTCCGTCCTGGAGTAATCTGACACATAAATATTAAAATCCTTTTCCATGGTTTTTCGAGGGATGTCTTCAACCCCCCCCCCTTACGAGTCCTGAATGGGTCATCTTATAAATAAATAACCTTTTTTAGGGGGGGGGGAGAGTCATTTTTAAAAGGGAAGGGGAAGATTTCGTTTCACTTTTATGCGTACGGACTGGAATTCATATGCGATTTCAAATGATATGTATTAAAAAGCCTTTCTGTGCTAGAAGAGTAATGCGAAATTACCCGGAGATGGTAGTTCTTTCAATTTGGTAAAAGTTTGGTTTTTCTTAGGATGTGAAGATACCAGAATCACTCTCAAAGGATGAAGATTCAATTTTCTTTAAAGCTCTTTATTTTTATTATTTATTTGTTTATTACGGAGTGATTTTAAGAGAAAAGGAAATATTGAAGCTCCATTTATTTATTACTAGCCGCCTTTGGCGACCAGTCGGTTCGCCAGTATTAATGCCGACTAAAGGGTTAAATCATTTTTTATATAACTTAGTCTCATAATAAGTTTTTCAGCAAAATATTTTTAAGCTTAAAATTTCGATAGTCATATAATTCACTTATACTCTTATGTAGGCCTTAAGCAGTCCTATTTTTGAAGTCCGCATCTCTCTGATATTCTATCAGTGCACGTAAAATTTAGTTTTAAATTAAATTGAAAATGATGAAACTTCAATTAATATAAAGACCTCTTTACTCAATCTAAACATGTCTTTAAATAAAACTAAGAACTGAAAACAGAATAGTCCGACATTGAAGTTTTATGTTCAATACAGAAATTGAAACATTATAAATTTTTTTTATAATTTATGAGATCTCAAGGAATTATTCAGCAAAAATTTCACAGGTTAATTGAAACCCTCAGTTTTTAATTTTATTTTTAGATGTATATAAATGCTCTCAGTGATATTTTTTTAGGTCTATAAATATATTTCAAAAAATTATGGTTTAAATTCCTTTGGTCTCATAGATTCATATTTGTAAAATATTCTTAATATTTCAACTTCTAAATAAATAAATAAACATTTCTATCTTCTTCAAATGTGGCTGATTTATTCAGTTCTGAATATTGCAAGTTTAGAACAATCATCATTATCATAATCTAGACCAATTTTTCTAGAGTAACTCTGATTGGCTTCTTTGATATCTTGATAAAGTGATCTAAAATCGCCAGTTTATATCGAATAGTTATGTTGAAATTTTCATAGATCTATCAGCTTTGATGATTGATTTAGTTGATTAGAATGCCACTTTTTTATTTATGGACTTATTGTCTCAAGAATATTTTGTTAAATATGATTCACAGAGCAGATGATGTATGTAAAAATTTAATTCATCAGCATTTTTTTCCCTAAATCTATAATTATATATTTCACTTGGACCAATTGCTAAGAAATTTGTGCCTCTCCTCAAAAAATTAAGAAATTAGATGTGTGTCTCCAAATACAGAAGATGCCTTGTAGATGTTAAGCCATATTTGCCTTAAATAAAATTGTTTAGTTGGATTAGTAATATATGTATAGTAAAATATCATAGAAAACGTTTCCATCCATTTATTTTCCAAAAATATCATGTTTCATATTTGTTTAATTTTATATAGACACGTGCCAAAAATGACATTTTTATATGTTTAATTTGGAATGATAGTTGATTTATTTTTTCTCGTGAGAGAACATGGTATTGTTTTGGTAGAAAGTTTTGATGTCTCCGAAATATGCGGGTAAAAATAGTTTTATATGCTTTTATAAATTTTGAATTGTTAATTATTACGTATGCTTGTTTGAAAGAAGATGCGTTTTCAAATAGCTGACTTACTTTTACCAGTATAGCTTTAATATTACGTTACTTCGTTGAAAGAAGATGCGTTTTTTTTTCGCATGATTCATTAAAATGCGGAGATAAATTACAATCACAAAGGCGAATTTTTTTATTTGCACAATATATCTTCTTCACATAAGTAAAAGTAACAATTCAAAACATGTCTTATTGTTTTAAAATTAAAAAAAAAGAATGCAAAAATGTTTTACTATTACTGATTATCAATTGCTTTTTGTTCGTCGTTTCTTTGAAATGACATCATTTTCAAAGTTCGTTTAAGATTTCTTGCTTTTAAACAATTAATTTCGCCCTCAGAAGATTATCGTTTGGTGCTTTTCTAAAAAAAAAACAGTTTTAACTGTCGCACTTTTGTAATATATTTTTACTTTGTATTTTTATTTACTTTAATTCTTTAATGGAATTGTTAATTTTGATATTGGAAACGACCAAGAAAAATTTTCTCTTGCATTTACGGTTTAAATAATATCACATTTCCTATTTGTTTCATTTCATATAATCACGTGATGAAAATTGTATTTTTCTGTTTTATTTTTGGTAGTAATAATTAACTTTTTTTAAAAAATCAGAATTTCTGAAAATGTGATGGCAACATTTTATTAAAAGCTGATTTTTTTGAGATCCTCGAGAAGATAAAATTTTATTTTTATTTATTTATTTATTTATTTTTTTGCGAAATAAATTGTTGAAAAAAAACGATTAAATTAAATGTTTAAAAATTCATTAAAAATAGAGTTTTAATTTGTAGGTCAAAACATTAGTATCATTGGAAAGCTAATTTTTTTAGCTTTAACGTGATGTAAAAATCAATTTTGTGCTGTAATATTTTAAGAAGTTATATCTAAAAAACGTTAAAATTAGGCTTATTTTTTTAATTAATTAAAATTTAAATTAAAAATTCAAAAAAAGAGCTCCGAGGTGCATATTCCCGGCACCCAAGGTTTACATATACCAAATTTGGTAGCTGTAAGTCGAACGGTCTGGCCTGTACAGTGCCAACACACACACACACACACATCGTGCTTTATTATAAGTAAAGATATTTTTATATTTGATAGATTTGATGCGGATAAATTATGAAAAGTTTGAAAAAATGTGGATTTCTTGGCCTGTAAAACTCTAGCTATTGTTGGTAGCCTGACAGCGGTAAATTAAAAAAAAACTTTGAAACTTAAATTCGATATTTATATAAAAAGTTTTCTTACGGATTTGAAAAAAATGGAAACTGCCTGCTTTCAATCAGGTTTGGTAGTATAAGGGTGAAGATTTCCATTGAATAGAGGTCTATTTATACATATGTATATATTCATTTTCACATTTACGTGATATAAAATTAAGGAACATTCTAAGCTCAGTTTGTTTTATATTTTTATCGATACACTTACAGATTTGAGTATATAGAGAAATTAATTTTAAATGTGTATTTTAAAGTTCTGATCAAGTGAAATTTATATTACCTCAGAAGTTATTTAATTATACATTTTGGCAGTCAGTTTATTTTTTACGCTCTTAAATTTCCGAGACTAATATCAAGACTCAGTTTCCTGGTAGGCTAAATAGTTAGATGAAGTTGAATTTTCATATCGGGCACGTAAATGTGAATAAGCAATTAATGCATGCTAATTTAATTTAACTCAACCTTCTTACTCAAATGAATTCCCTTTCAAATATCAGACCAATGCAATAATAGTAGCTAATTTTGGACTTAATTTAGTTTGGACCTAATTTAATGTTATGTCTAATTACTGAACCTAAGATAATATTGCTACCATACTAAGCTATACAATCTTTTCATTTAATTGGCAGAACGTGTAATAAATACTTCAATAAATTTCTGTTCTACGCTTCTTTAGATATGCAAAACGTGAGACTATCATATTTTTCTGAAAGTTTTTGTATGTTTAAATATCTAAGAATATATCATATCAATGAAATAAGTTAAATACGCTGATGGGATGTGTGTTTTATGCAGTCTTATGATTATAAATAATAAATATGCATATTAGATCCAAAAATTATTTTTAGATTTAAATTTGCATTAAAAACAGACCTCTATTTGCTGGGTTTCTCAAGTCGTTCCATTAAAAATCTTTGTCCTGAAAGCTTAAAAGTTAATTTGTGAAAAGTGTAATCGAATTAAATGATTTTTTTTTAAATTTTAAATCGGATTGAATAAATTTCAGAATGCTTATGAGTATATACCATTATAAAGAGCCTTTGTCACCTTTTAAAAGGTTTTAATTTCATAATTGCACTTTCTGCTCAACTTATTAGTTGACACCTCTTCCTTTGGAGGTCATTTTGATTCGAAAGCTTGAATGGTATCAATGAATGCTTGATAGCATTCAAGCATTCCTTGGGTTCTCAATTCAACAATCAAAGGAATGCTTGATGTAGCAACGGATTATTTTTAATTTCTGCATCGAACCATAGTGCCTTTTTCGATATTGATAATTTAATTTTTGAAAAAAAATGATGAAAAAAAGGTTAAATCGTTGTATAAATGACTCTCAGGAATCACAATTTCTTAGTCAGTAGAATGAGAAATAAATGCGTGCTTTTTCGATAAATTATTAAGCTATGCTGTAGATTGATATACAATAATAAAATGTAAGGAAAACAGAATGATAAATTTGCATTAATTCCAAAAGTTAAAGGAACATTTTTTTTTCTTATTTAACTTAATTACATCTCAATTTGTTTGAGATGTAATTCAAAACAATTCACTATTTTATTTGAGAATATAAAACGCTCTTTTATTAGAAAATTTAATTTTATTTGCTGTGATAAGCAAAGATCAAATTAATAGAAAACATTTTTCTGTGATTTAGAAATGTTAAAAATTATTCTTGTCCTTCTTTTTCTTCTCCTTTTATTGAAATGCATATTAAATTTAATTTCTACAATGATATATTAAGCTGTTTGGCTTATAATTGATGTATATTCTTGTTTTCGCATTTCAACAAACAATTTTCTTCTTGATATGATTCTTTGATATGATTTATATTTCTACCAATATATATATAAAATTAATGATTTTAGTTTCTCTTCTCAGGAAATAGATTTTTAAAAGAAAGTGGGCTTCTAATAAAAAAGAAACATAAAGACATTATTTTCATTTAAGTGAATGCCTTAATTTAAGACTCCGAAAATTAAACAGATAGCCCCCATTCGTTTATTCACCTATCCCTTTAAAGATTTATTCTTGTTCTTCCCTTCCCCAAAAATATACATTTTTGATGTAAGATGATACACAATTTTTCTTGTTCAATCCAATATATATTAAATCGTATTCATTTTTTTTATTTCATTTGATTTGTTTCGTAGAATTTAGAATCGATTTTTTATTCTCGTCCCGATGTGCTTGAGGATTAAATTTTGTACTTTTATACTCTAATAAATAATACCTTATTCTCATATTTTTAGATTGATAATCACCAGTTCCCATCAATTAAAATAATAAATTTTCTTCCCATAATAGTAGCAATACATTTTAGAAAATTAGGAAATAATCGATCTCAATGTAGAAAGTATTAGAAAAAAAATTCTGATTTCAGTACACTTTAGTAAAAAAAGTTTTTAACTCTTTTTAAAGATTATATTTATAGAATTTTTCTGCAATTTTAATTTTACATTTAGAGAAATATCAGACTGAAAGATAAACTCCAATTTTAACAGATTCATTATGCATATAATCTTTCAAACATGTAAATATGCCTCAATTTACGCTGCAGGTTATTAAATAACGCAAGAGCATTTGCGAACTCATAAAAACTAACTATCTCGCTGTTCGATGATGCTCGACCCGAGGAATTCTCTTATGCTTGAAAACCTAACGTAACGAACCGAAAAAGTTTCCCCAGTTTGGAAGAAAAGGCGTTTGAGTGAAAAACTATTTTCTGAAAGCTAGCTTCGCAACCCTAAAGAGATAATATTCACAATATCATAGAGGAAAGTTAAGAGAGTTTTGCTTTTCAAGGACTGTGAAATTATTTTGTTTTTATGAAAGACAAAGTATTTTCTCTTAACTTGTTTCCATTTTCTTTCCGATAGTAGGAAAAATAATCTTTATTTTATAAGTGAGTTTTAAAGTCTTAAAAAATGAGGAATAATTTGAAGTAAAAAATAAGGAATTTGAAGAAGGAATAATTGGATGGTAGAAACGAACGCATGGTTCAATTGGTGAAAACTTTTTCAAAAGACGGAGCATTTCGTCAGAGGATTCTTTTTTTGTGTGTATGTGAGTGCGAGGAAAATAAAATTGTTGAATTCTTTAAGCTGAAATGCGTCTCAGCTAGAAATGCGTCTAGCTCCTGACTTCTTATTAATCTTTGACAGAAAAAAATAGATTTGTAAAGAGAAATAAAAGCTTAATTAAATTTTTTACTTTCAGTTTTAATCAAATGGCATTGCATCATCGCTCATAAATTGTTTTTTTTTTAAATTGGTGAGACATGCTTTTTTAAAATTCTTAGTTTCAGAAGGCTTTAAAATTGTATGATTTTCTCTATTGTTCTGACTTCAGCTGCAGTTGTAGATTTCCGTTCTATGTAGTAATTGTTTGTAGTAGTTCGTATATCCCTTTTCAGTCAGAAAAATAATTGGATGCAAAATTATTCACCTAATACAAAGATTTGTTTATTTCTATGAAAAATAAACATATATAATTCTTTTAACTCGAAAAATTAATCTACAGCTCTTAACCATTATGTAGGCGTTTTTAACAATTAAATTTGAAAAATAAATAAATAAAGCGTCAAAATGATGCAGAGTCTTGAATGTCGAGTCACACTCGACATGGGATCGCAAAGGGATACAGTTATTTGGATTAAAATGTGATTATACAAATGACTACTATGTTCTGTTCGCTTTACAGTTTCAGATTGATTTAAAGTGCGCTTATAAAAATAAGTTATAGAGCCTGAAACTTAAATTAAAACACACGCAAATTTAGTTAATGTACCTAATAATTGGCTAAAGAGGAACTATATCTATTACGATATTATTCTAAAGCAATTATTGAATCCTTTAAGTTGAGAAATTTTGTTCCATTCAGTTGATTATGATAACATTATTTGCGAGCTTATAGTGAATTGTTTCTTTGAAAAAATCTGGCAGTTTAATATTTTTATTTCTGTTAAATTTGAGGATTTACGAAAAATCTACATTTTTCTTGGAAAGATCTGTTGGTATAATCATAGTTTGGAAAAGAAGGATCTAGGATACGAAATCCAGTTTCACTGAATGTATTGACCATATATGTGGACCTAGATCGGCAATTGGGTTTGAAATTTGTTCATGCTGATGAGTTTATAGGTTGCTATTTCAGTTATCATCTGACTACAGCATCAAAATGCGCAGTTTCAAAGTAGACTTCAAGAAGATTTAGTATAGGACGGCAATTTAGTAAATAAAACTGAACAAAAAAGTTTCATCACCACTATAGTAGTTTTCATCTCAACTGTTATGACATATTAAAGTAGAACGTGGGTGTGTTTTAAGGAAAATATAATTTTAAAGAATAATAGAATAGTTACAGAATAAAGAATAATAGAATAGGAAAATATAATTTAAAAAAATATAAATAGTTTCCTGCTTTAAATATTGGAATTACATTTGGATTTCTGTAATTTCCGTCGTATATTATTATAACACCAATCTGAGAATCTTTTTTAATGAGCCACTTCAAAACTGAACTTTTGTTTTGGTCATATTTATTGCAAGCAATAAAGATATTAACTATCAGAAATGTTAAATAAAAACATATTTCCGAAAAACTCCTCGAAAATTAGAGATAAAACAGATTTTCTAAATTATTTCGCTGCTTTGCTTAAAATAATGATGAACATTATTCTGATGCATATCTCAGACGACGAGGACGATACACGAATATATTCCCCATCCCTCTAACTTCCCTGTAGCTCTATCATAAAGGTACCTGACCCAGTAAGAACTTCAGAGGAATTAGGTCTGTAACCCTTTGTATTACTAAGTATGAAACTTACCTCTGATTATCACATATTTTTTTTGGCAGAAGAAATGGGAAAAAAATATCCCAAATATAAACAAACAGAGTCTGTAAACTTATTTCTTTTAATAATAATAATCACGAATACTATTAACGGATTTATTACGTTATGAATCTTCCTTAACTCCTGCTAAGTGATAAGCATCAAATTTAACGAACAATTTTCTTCCAAAAATCGTTTTTCCGATATTTGATTTACGAAACTTGGTATTGTATCTTTTGTTTAACTGCAGTATAATTAAAGATTTTATCAGATGTCGACTAAGAATAAGTTTTTTAATTCTAATCATGTTCTCTCAAGTACCGGCAAAGAATCAATAAATCCACTTAGAAGATTGGAAATCCATAGGAGGTAAAGGAAAGTAACTAGAGGAAAAATTGGATTATATTAAAAGAATTATCCTCAGTAGTAATTAAAATAGATAGTGCCTTGAGTAAAAACTCTTCTTAAAAGTAACATCGTTTAATTTACTTTACAAAGCTTATTTCTTGGATTTTTTTGGATTAATTTTTTTCGAAACATTCACCTCAATGAATCATGATTATTTCATTTAAGGAATAAATATTACACCAATGAGTTTGAAAAATTAACTAGAATCTAACTTATCAATGTATTTGCTTCCGATAGTTGCATTATTTCCACAACTCGCTGTTTTTTGAATAAGGTGGTAATTAATGTGAGTTTGCTGTGAATGACTGATAACTCATATCGCCTGACAGTAAAGAGGGGTGATTCTATAGGTCACATGCACTTTACGTCGGTTGATAAGAATCTTTTTAATATGTCGATAATAATCCGCATTTATCTCGTTTAACCATGTAATCTATGAAACCTAGTTTTTATGTAAGGCAGTGATATAAAAGGATGTTTATTATAGGCTAAAATTGTTGGCAATCCGACTCGTTCAATAGTTATATAGGGTAACTCTTCATAGAGCTACAATAATTGTCGTCATATGCGACTTATGTGTGTCGATGCTAATAACAATAAATTATCCCCAGATGACTGTGCAATCTGCGAAACTTAGGTTTTTGTTTAAGACTGCTATAGAAAAGGGAATCTTTTGTGGGTTAGAGATAGTGGTTAAGCTTATCACTCGAAAGTTATAGAGTATAACTCTTCATAGAATACGATAGATGGTTATATTATTGAACCACGACGACAGGTTCAATAATCATAAATATATAATTCCTTGTCATTGATAATAGTAGAATCTCCAAATACCTGTTTTTTTATGTAAAGTGGAGTTGACTGACCAGTTTGTTGTGGGTGATACTGACAACTCGCTCCACCTGACGATCATGTGGGATATCATTCTGCAGAATGTGGATATTTGGAATCACAGCCCTGAAGATGTATCTGGTATACTTGAGATTAATAATTTACCTGTACAGTCGGAAGTATGTAAAAATAACAGAAACTAAGAAATTTAAAATTAAATTATTTTAATGGATTTTTTATGCTATAAATACAAATGGAAGATGTTGCTATAAATAGACATTTATTTTTCTCATTCGAATTTCAGATGTTAGAAGTAAAATGAAAGGGTATAAATGTTTTCTCATTTACAAATTTAAGAGAAAGAGATAAATTTTATGCGTTTTTTATCCTCTAGATTACGTTATACCTTAAATATCACATTGATCGAAAGGATATTTAGGAACTCTCTACTTTGAAATCAAAAACTGTACTTAAAAAGCAATGATTCCAAATACTTTGATTCGAGATATTTTTTTCAGTCTTTGAGTCTGTCAAATAATTTTAAATTCGATTCGAACTCGCAAGTACATAATCCGAAAATGTTCATTTCTATCAAATAATGAACTTACAGATCCGAAATAGATACATTCGAATAATACCTTAAAATATCAGTAACTTAAGTTAAACTTTTAAGTTTACAAGTAAGTTTTTGTGGTATCTACTCAGTTACAATGAAAACTGTGAAATAATTTTAAAATATCCCGTTTTTAAAATGCCACAGCAAATATTATGCATCTTGAAATTAGTGATATAAAAATAACCAATTTCACACATTAAAATTTAAGAATTACAACTTCTTTATAACATAATATAATGTAAATGCAAATATTTGCCAACGTTTACCCTAACATATATATTTCAATATTCATTCCATTACTGGGAAATAGACCGAGCATCATGGCGCATTTAAAAAGCCTTTCATTATTAGATTATTGGAAAAAAATTATGTATATTTTCATTCATGTCACAAAACAAAATGGTTGATTTCACATTAGGATTCACGAATCTTAAAATATAATACAACATAAATACTTGTTCACATTTATGCTTTTAGAAACAGGGTTTTCAATATTCTCTTAACTGCAATGAAGCCATTTTAGAAATATTTTGCTTTTAGAATATTGTAGCAAATCTTACTATTTTTTTACACTTGTGTCATAAAACAAAAAGTTCCATTTCACACATTAGAATTCAAAATTCGTATCGATTAACGTAACAGAAAACACTGCAGTATCGTAATTAACTTACAGTTCCCCCCCCCCTTATAACTATGTTTTGCCATTTTAATCTAATCCCAGAAAGGCATGAAATACTTTTTTTTTTACTTCTGGGAAAATAATTTAACGGTCTCAAAGCTAAAGGAAGAATTAAAGCATGGGCATTAAGTTCCAGTTTCACGATATTATTAACAAAATTTCATTAAAACCCCGCGGTGCGAATCAAAGCAAATCCGTACCCAAATGTGGCCTGAACTAGTTTTAAATTTAATCACCAGATGACCCGTTAAACAATCATTTTCATTCTTGAAGCATTAGAGTCAAAATCCAACTAACATTACTTCTTAAAATAAAGGTGGCGATAAAAAAAGTTTTTCTTTAATGGATAAAAAATATATCGTTTTCTTTCTGTTTAAATTTTACTCGTTAAATTTTTATCTTTGCTATCCGTTAACAATAGAATGGACTGGAAACAAATTTTGCACTTCTTTTGTACAAAAATATATTTTTTGTTTTAGTTGGTTATATCTGAGAAAATTTACACTAAAAAGTTCAGGACTGTTTAAAAGCTAGTTGAAAAAAACAACTGTTTTTTTAGCATTTTCTTGAGTTGTGTGTAGTTGTTCTTGAGTAAAGAAAATGCGGAATTTTGTAGATTGCTTTATCAATTATTTGAGGTTTAAAAATTGTATTTGTTAATAAAAATGAATACTAATCTATATAAACTAAACATACTTCGTGTTTAAAACTATTCACATATTCATGATCTATTAATTTCATTTAGACTGATTAATCAAATTAACATTATCGTATCAATTTCTTGCTATCCATATCTCCTAAAATACTTTTCAACTCGTGCTGCCGAGAGAAGGTTAAAAGGAATTTAGCCCTTCTTTAGAAGATTTTACTAATGATATTGAATTCCCGAGGCTTTTTTCAAAGTGCAAAGGCTTTTAAACTTATTTTTGCACGATAAATTTCTTCTTTTAAATATACGAAAACTATGAATTATCGTTTAGCTGCCGTGCGTCTCTTTTGAGATCGGAAAAGGCTGTAATCAAGATTGAGAGATTTAGTTTACTGTCTTTTCTGGCGAATGTCAAGATTACTTTATTCTATAAAATTAACAGAGCTTTTTGACAAATTATTGGTATTCTGTTACATCATCTATATCAATCTGAACACAGAGGAAACAATTATTCTTACATCGCCTTCAAAGAAAAAATGAAGCACATTTTTATGTATAAATAATAATGATAAATAGTACAGTAAGTCTCTAGGTAAGTGTAAGTTATTACAGCAAACTGCAATAAACAGTACAATAAGTCTCTAGGAACCAGCTCATATAATCAATTATATTAAAAGTCGTTGTACATTAGTATATCTGAATTGTTTTTCTCACACGAGATGCTCCTCAACTCCTAAAATGAAACAAAAGCGTCTAAAAAAAGATTAAGAATTGATTTCATTGAAAATAATTTTTTAGATTTCTTTATGATTGGAATTCATTAATGGAGTTCCATAGGAGTTCATTAATGATAAGAAAGATATTTGCATTAAATATTTTGTTCCTGATTAAAGTAATATTGTAATAAAAATTGTTTATTTCTTAAATTATTGGATTTTTAATAGCCAATAATTTTTAAATAATGACTTTTTAAAATTTATTGTGATGTTATGATCTTCCAACTCTTAACTATGAAATGGTATGCCCAGAAAAAATAATTATGCATAAAATCGATCAAAATCAGAATAATATGTCAACATACATTCAATAAACCCGGTGAACATATGCACAATGTAGCGTATTTAAAATAAAAATTACAAATGTTTTACGATGCTTTTTTAAAAATCACTAATGGAGCCCCAACATGAAGCAAGCACACAGAAAACTCTAAATGAGCGGGCAGCCGTACTAGCGTCTCAATAGCGACACTTATCCCTATGGGATGGACGAATCCCCGCGCAAACTATACACTTCACAGATAGGAACGTTTGAGTGAAAGGGGCACCGGGGATGAATGTTGTCTTTTAAATACTGAGTTGCATCACAACGCTTGTCCCGGAGAGTTGGTCGCAATAAGTATGTTTGTCCAAACGATGTGTGACCAAATTAGCTTAAAACATATTTTTCAGTTGTTCTTCTACTTAATTGATGGATATTTAATACAGATTATATTTATTTTATTAATTCCTTTTCATCATTTATAAGCTTTCCTTTATGTCATAATAAAGAATGTTGGAGTAAAACGACTTAGTGTTAATCATTCAGTACAAATGAAAAATGTCAGAATATTTATTTTAATCAAGTGGCTTTTATTTGCTTTTCACTATTTTTTTTAATTCCTTCTATTGCTGATTTTAGAGGCTAACTTGATATTAATGTATCTTAAAGTTATTTAAAAGCCTTTTTTGATTGACGAATGTTTCTAATAGACACATCTTCAAAGCATATAATTGGCAGATTTTTTTTTGGAGGGGGGGAATGTTTTTGAAAACTTGATAATTGTATAAATACAGTATCTTTGTTGTCAGAGAAAAATATTCTGCTAATGATTATATTTCCCTTCACACTCCCAAAACAGCTTATGTCTATCTTTTATTTATAATTTCTAAGCTCAACATTTCTATTTGTTTTAATTTGTTTTCATACGCTACCATGAACTGAAAAAGTAAATAAAATTGTATTCTGTTATTGTAATCTGCTCTCTAATCATAAATACATACACATTTAAGATACTGCGTGATAACTTCATGTGTTTAGCATTTATTTTCCTTTAGAAATTTCAGTTATAAAAGAAAATTCAGTTTTCCTTCATATATATCAGTTTAAAATAAAACCTATGTAAAATATTGTAATATTTGATACATAGTTTCATGGGGTCTATTTTAGAATGTGCCAAGTGTTCAAAAACTGATTACTCTAAAACAGTTGCAGTATTGTCAATTTCAGTCTTAAACATTTTTTAATCATAAAAAGTAACATACTTCGATTTGTGAGAAGATATAATAGTGTTTTCAAAGTACTTAGTAATAATTCGTTCTTACATCTCTCTGTATTTTATTGATTCTCAGATTGTAATTAGGTTATTCATATTTTTCACTTGAAATATTTTTTATACTTATTGTCTTATTCTTCATAAAGTATACAATTTTGCTTAGCATTTTTGTATGTAATTTTCTCATCTAATATGTGTCTGTTCATTGCAGTTAATAGTATTAATTCCATTAAAATTTTACACTCTAAATTATAGCATAATATAACAATTCCCTAGACATATAAAAATTACATATTAGTATTTCAATTGAGTTACATGCAGAGCAATTTACCTTTTTATTATTTGATTTCGAAAGTTATCTAGTAAAACGTTATGCATATAAGACATCTCATATTATGTAATGTCAATGTTTGATGCATAATATTGCAGAGTGAAATATTCATATATAAATGTTTTACATTGTTACATTTATAAATCAAGAGGCATATATAATTAAGTAAATAAATAGAAGATTGTAATTGTTGTTTTGTTTTAATTTCTACCTTATCAAAAGAAATGTTTAGTAAGTATTCATCTAAGTGAAGCTCTATAAGGATACCATTCTACAAATAACTTTAACACTTTAACATCCTTATATTTTATGTGAATAAATCTTTATCCTATTTCTATAGGATAAATGCAGGCACGCTTAATGGTTCCTTAGTTAATTGAGAGTACATTGTAAGTTCTATGCTTAGCAGCCATTAATACCTTGGCTTCCTTAAAGATTTTCAAGCAAACTGAATGAAAAAAAATTCTTAATCATTTAAAAAAAAAGGTATATGATATATTTAAAATAAGTTTTAATTAAAATATTTTCATTCATGTTTACTTTGGTTCCTTGATTTGCTAAAACTTTGCGCTCATTTTTTTAATCAACTAATACTATAAAATTATAGAAATATATTTCTGCTCATAGAATAGAACATATTTTTCTATATATACAAATAAAAAAATGAAAATATATTTTCATTGTATTCTTTTAATATATTTTATGACATAAGTTCATTCAGCCACAAAAAGTCAAATAACAGAAGTTAAGTTTATGAAACGCTGAAACATATTACATGCTTTTGCAAATTACTTTGTTTCTAATAAAGCTGTAATGCTAATTTTTTTAATAATTAGATACAACAAAAATTGAATTGCTATCGAATAAAATATATTTTCCTCTGAAAAATTAAGATTTGTGTATAAATTAAGTATAAAAAGTGCTTTATTTTTTATGCTATATTCCATAATAATAAAAAAAGTTGATTGCAATAGATATTTTATAGAACATGATGATTATTAAAGATTCTTAAGAATATCTATTACCTATCATTGAGCTAACACCAAGTTCTCAATTCTTGAAAGACAAAGTACTACAGATTCACCAGATTGTTTGATATAATTTTAATTCATGAGGCAAAATATGGTATGCAGCATTGAACCAAATAATTCATAGAGTTTTAAATCATCAGGTGTACTTATGTAAATATCTTTGTATTATCTAATCCATAAAACAAAACTATAAAAAACTCATTTATTTTATTACTTCCATAAATTTTTTAGTTATTTTTATATTTTACTGGAGCCCAAATTAAAAGAAATATTCATAAATTTAGAAAGAAAATTCTTTCACTCAGTAAAATTATTAATTCATTAATTGTAATTAAATAAGGATTAGTTTTTTTATATAATTGCTAATGCACAGATGCCTTCAAACATTTTTTTTTAATAATCATGTAAAATTTTTTAGTAGAACGTAATAAAAAACTGAATAATTTTTCTTTGATTTATTATCTATCATTGATACCTAAATCCTTATATTTATACTATTGTTGAAATATAGATTATACAATACATGGAATATTCTGTAAATAACCATGAATATATTGTTGGAACCGAGAAATAAATGTTATTAATGTGCAAGTAAACATATTAAATATCAATAATATGTCATATTTATCTCATAAATTTAGGTAAGAAATAAATTCATTATACTACAATTAGTTCGAGTTTTGTACTTTTCTATTTTATTGTGAATTTTATTTCTTCAGTGATAATTTTGTTTGTTGGAAATTTGGATGTTTCAGGTTTTGAATTCCATAAATATTCAGCACTATTGCAAATTAAGTAAAATCTGTTCTCTTAATTAGAAATATAAATTTAAATAGCACAATGAGGTCAATCAAGCCTTTTAAAACTAATGAATAAATATTGTATTTATTCACAAGATGAAGAAAAAGATATCATTACTTTATTACCAAAACTATAAATATGATTTGTGCCACTGAAAATCAATCTGAAAGTAACTACCATGAGTACACACATTTACATTTTATAGTTATATAAAGCTCGCAATTGATGTATTTTATTTTTTATCACTTTAGTACCTAGTTACGACGGGAATTTATTACAGTTTGGTCTAAAAATTGTGAAATAATACAGGGCTATGTATCATTTATTTTCTCTGATAATTATTCTGTATGTTGATTCATTTGTACTCCACTTAATTATTTATATTACTCTGTCAAACTAATAAGAATTGGGCACTTGATATTTGGCAGTATTTCTACTTTCCTATGTGTTGTTGCTTCACTCAAAATCCAGCATTAGCTTGTTACTTATCTGTAGACTCATCAAGATGTTATATTCATTCTCTTTAACATGAAAAAAAGCTTACGAATTCCTTTCAAAAATGTTATATTTTCATATAGAATGTATTCACACACCCACACCCACTCCCCGTCTTGTTAAATTTTCCTATAAAATGTGGCGTCATTCTTGCAAATAGATCGCGCTACAGAACACTGTGAGCACTCTCAGTTTAATTATGGCCATCCTGTATATATATATATATATATATATATATATATATATCGTTTTACGGAGATCTGACTCAGACGTGAGTAAAATTCAATCCAGTTTCAATCATGCCCTTTCAAGGGTTTTAATTTTGCCAAGTCACACAAACTGATTTTCAATACCTCGAAGTCTTTAGTATTCTTCTTCATCACTAACAGACATATGTATAAATATCAACCAATAGTCTTCATGAATGGTATTCAGCTAAATTACTCTAAAAATCCCAAAATTCTTGATTAGACATTGGATCAAGAATTTCTGAGCAACAGTCACATCGAAGCCCAGGTGGCAAATATCAGAAAAAAGGCTTAACATTCTTAAATATATTTCAGGGTTGGGAGCTGATGCTGATACCCTAAGAGCAACTTATATATCATTGATTAGAACAAGTCTAGAATACGGTTTCCCAATATATTTTTGTGCATCTGAAGCTAATCTTGACAAACTTGAACGTGTGCAACTTAACACTGCAAGAGTAATCACCTGTCTTCGTAACAATTGTCCCAAGGATATTGTTCTTTACGGGAATGACTTACCACTCCTTTCTTTGAGAAGAGGCTACTGCCTTTCAAATTATTTCAGAAAGTTATTTAGCTACAATAATCAGCACAGAACTTCTGCTTATATTCAGTCTTAGCACAATCATAGATACCTCAAGAAAAACAAGGCTTTCTCCTTGACAAGTGATATGGAGCTGACTTCTGGTTGTGAGGAACCTCATTCCTTAAAGCACGCTCCCTATTTCAAGATTGACTCTAATCGTGTGCATTTTCAGACTGAGCTCCTAACCAAAGTGTGTAAACAGCCAGATGCCTCAGAACTGACAAAGCAATTGGCTTTGAAATTGGTTGATGGTCTTTCGCAATCGGCTTTGAAGTTGTTTACTGATGGCAGCAGGGGCGTCGGTGGTCTTTCTGGTAGTGGCATTCGTATCGTGTCAACATCCGATGTAATGGACATTAAGATTAAAAATCCTGACAACTGCTCTATGTTTCGGTCTCTGGTCATTGCTATCAAGGAAGGATTAAATTTTATCGAAGAGACTACTAAATTATATTTAATGACTAATGGATTTCAACAGACAGTCATGCCTCTATACAGCACCTCTCTCAATGGACGTCTGTTGGGGACAAGACAGGTCTGAACATATTGGATATTGTCAGCCAACTTTCTACCAGACACTGTATTTACTTCCAATGGGTTCCTTCCCATATTGGTTTTAATGGGAATGAAATTGCCGATAATTTAGCCAAGTTGGCCTCTACTGCTGCTTTGCATACATCCAATTGTTTAACTTTTTCGGAAATATCTTCTATTAAGAAAATTGAAAATAATACTCTTTGGAGAATACCACCTGTGCAACTTTGGTACTTCAGTTTTAAACTACGTTGGTGCCACGGACTTAATAAGTCTAGGAAGCAGCAGATGGCCCTCTCTGGATTCTTAAGTGGTCACATTAGAACTCTTACCTTCCAACAGTTTCGGAAACTCTTCTCCGAGTGTCACTGGTGCATGACTGAACAGACTTCCCCTAGCCATATCCTGAAGTGCTTGGATTTTACTACTGGTGAGATTTTAAAGGACCCTAATTTGTTTTTGGATAGCCTCGAGATTTTTGGTTTTATGGAGATGGTGTAGCTAAGCTACACCATCTGGGATAACAAACAACAACATGAATTGTTGCTAAAAATGGATTTAAATAGTTCTATGTGTAAAAACTGATTTCAAAGTACAATTATTTGCAACTTTAAATTATTAACAGATGCAGGTTATTTTCAAAAAAACTTTATCAAATGAAAACATTTAAAGTATATTTACAATTAAGTTTAATTTATAAATGATAAATTTGTCACAAAAACTTTTTTTAAAACTGATTCTTGAACAAAGGCTTGGCTTGAATACAATGAAAATTATAATATATACTTACTTGCTTAACATGCCATGTCTATTATACTACTATATAAATGTCATTGCTTATCATTTGTATGTGTTTAGTCAGCTTAGTTAAGTTAGAAATAAATTGAAGACTTAATAATTGAAAATAAAGAGAGTGAAAGATCTAAATACTTTTCCTGAGTAGTTTTTCAAGCGATATCATTTACAGTGAGCGCTTAAAAAATTATTTTTCTACATTTATTTTAAAAGTAAAGTTGACTTAAATCGTTACGTTTTGGTAATAAGTCCTTCGTTCATCAAATGTGTTATTTAATTATGACTACAGATATGAATTTCTGTTAGTTTATCACCTTAAGTTATTTAGATATTTTAAGTTACAAGAATTTAGCATACATTTACTTAAAATTACAAAGCACAAGAGAAATATAATGACCAAATAAAAAGCAACATATATATGAATGGATGATTTATTTTATTTTCATATTAGATATATGGATATAAATAGATCATATACTGTAACATAAACATCACATTACCTCTTCATTCACAATGTAATTCAAGCATTTTCAAAAAAAAAATTATGATCTGTCTAAGAAATGTATCAGAAGAACAAATTTGTAAACTGCAAAAATATCAATTGTAAAGATAAGAAATAACAATTTAAAAATAGACATGCACTAAAGAAAATTTAAGATTAATTATTCACATTCACTAAATAAAACAAAATGAGTAAACAAAAAAAGAAGGGGGAAAAAACCGATATCCACATTCACGTACAAAAGCAGCGACAAGTTATACCTCGTACTGAAGCGGGAAAAGTGTTGTGATACAACTCAACATTTAAAAGACAACATTTATCCCTGGTGCCCCTCTCACTCAAATATACTTGCCTGTGAAAAGTATGGTTTATGATGGATTCAACCATCCTATAGGGATAAATGTTGCGATTGAGACGCTAGTGACAGTCGTAACAGCATTAGTCAGAACCGACCTGCCCTTAGGTCGAATGCTAAGAGCCGACAACGGTTATGTTAAAACCCCTCCTATAGGAGGAAAGTCCGATCATCGGTTAGTGGGTAACCAGCTTCACACCACGTGTGTACCCACTTGAGTGGCTAAAACTAACCGCCATAAGAGAAACTTCTTTTTCCCTTGTTTGAGGTGCCCCGTGGTGGGAGTAGCCTTTCAAAAATATAATTATCTGCAGAATTAAGAAAGAAATAGATTGAATAGAAAACAATAAAATTTGTAAATAATTTAGCAGTAAATTTCTTAAATAAGGACTGAAATTTAAAAGAAAATATTTTGAGGAAAAGGTAAATAATTGTCTCTTACTATTATAACATATATGGTTAACTGTATTTTTAAAGACTAATTTTTGAGTTTCCATTATATCAAACATATGTACTTTAAATATTTCTGTAACCCTTGAAATGCCGCTTAATTTAGAAAATGAAACTGAAAAAATTGATGTTCTGATGGTACGAGCCATGCCTTTTCTCTTAAATAATGTAATAAGTATAAGTTTATCAATGTTTATTACCACCGTGTAATAAAACTAAGCATTGAAACTTAGAATAATCACATGGAGGAATATTTTACAAGAAAATATATGAAGCAATAACTACAAAACTGTAAAAGATAAACAATCAAATAACGTAAAAAAACCCGAAATAAATAAATAAAAAACCACAAATAAATACAGAGATGAAAACTGCCCATGCATTAAAAGAAATTGAAGCTTACTCGGGCTGTGTTAAAATTTATTGCAATTAATTCTGAAACAAATGGCTTAAGCGAGTTCCCATTATACAATAAAGAAAAAGAAAGGAGGAATTTTTTTTAATGCAAAATGCGCTTTTAGATCTATTAAGGGCATCAATTTGCTTCTTATAAAAGTCTAAATTGAACAACAATGAATGCAGTTTCATAATGAAAAAAGAAATACTTTCGACGATTTTCTTTTAGCGCCGAGTGTATGTTTAGGGTATTAATTTAATTCCATTAAATTTATTTATAGGATGGTTTATTTTCGCAGAACCAGATAAACGCCACCTTTTGTAACATCAATACAGCGAATGAAATTCTTCGTGACCGTGAAACTGAAAACTAAACTGATGAAAAAGGAATGCTATATTATGACAGATTTAACAAAACTAATTAAGCACTGCGTTTTAAAAGTAATGACTTTTAATAAGAAATTGATAACCACTTGTAGCTCATTTTAATTTAATTCCTTGAAATTGCTCTATTTGCAATAATTTTCTATATGAATTAAAATATAAAAGGAGAAATTGATTAAAATTGAACTTAACCATCTTCGACGATCAATTGGTTCCTCCATCATACAAACATTATTTATTCAATAAAAGCGACTAATTTCATTTAGTAAAACAACTGAACTCATTTCATCTACGTAAACTGAAAGCTCTGATTGCCACAAAGCCCAATTCCAGTCGGTTAGCTATGCTAACAAAGTGGAGACACTTCTTGAGGTTTGAGAAATTGGTCAAACTTTTACTTTCAGAATTCTCTGAAAAATTTAAATTATATAGACAGACAACAGTTATTGACGCATCTAGATTTCAAAAGCTTTCATATGAAAAACGATAATTGAAAATTCTTGTAATGAATCTTTGTGAAATCTATTTTGTTGAAAACAGAAATAAGAAATAAAATTTGGCATAAGAAATTGGTACTGAGGAGCAATGTCAATGTTTTATCCGCAGAGAAAATATTGTTAAATATTGTCTTTCAGATTTCTCTCGGAAATGGAGGGTGGTAAGGAAAGACGATTCTTAATGACATATATAGGGAAAATGAGCTTTCATATTAAAAACTGGCGAACTCCGTCCGGTGGTTGAATTTGAGTTCTATTGCCTGAATCTGGCAATTATTTTAAATGTACAGATAAACAGACAGATAGAAACACTGCATAAAATTAAATAAAGGTGTTATACTTTTTATCATTTTTATAATTCCTTCTCGTCAATTGAAATTGCACATTTTTTTAGTTCTAGGTTCTTTATAAGCAAATATTTGAAAGAAGAAATTATGTTCTCCAATTTTCTAAATACATAAAATTTCTTAGAAATAAATTTTTGGTTAAAAATTACCAGAAGAAATTATCAAAACACATCTGATAGATTATCTCCATTATTTAATTGTTTGTATAGTTGACAAGTCATTTATTTTTTTTTTAAAAAAAAAAACTTATTATGTTATTACCTTTTTGAAAGGATGTTTTTTAAGCCATGTTCGTATTCAAAACTGAGGTCACCAACTCCTCTACTTTCTATTTCACTAAAGACTTTAAAGCAACATCACGATATTGCCTGCTCCAGAAAAGGAGTTGGCTTTTGGCAGTTAATCATTTTTTCCCCTCGTTATTATGCGTTTTTAAAGGATTTATTTCCCTCAAATATTTAAATGTTTCGTCTACAAATTAAAACTTGTATTTAAGATTCTTAACATATTTTTGAAACTTTTAACAGATTGATCCTTATAAAAATACTTTAAAATAATTGCTTAAACGCCCATAAATTATTTTTTCTCGATTGTTTGAAATCATTTTTCCCTTATTCCTAGTTTTTCTTCAAGGTACTCACAAGTATCGAATTGCTAATTATTTCAACTATTGATCTACAAAAACGAACTAATGTTTATAAAAGAATTACATATTTTAATTGTACTCAAAAAGTCCAATTTCCTGTCACCATTTTATCCCCTCTTCTACCAAAAGGGGGCTTCTGGATTAAAATTCTTTTTGAAGTAATTCCTCTTCTCCAAATTGTGCAATTGACTATAAAATATATTTTATGTTACTAATAGAACTTTTAATATGATATTCTTCAAAAGTTTTCCAAAACGATGTATAACCCCTTTTTCTATAATTCTTTTTCCCTTTTCTAGAAAAAAAATTCCTCTTTCTTGAACCGTCAACCGAAACTTTCTCGAACCGAACCGTTGTAAATAAAGTATAATCTATATTAAAGAATATCAGTATAAATTTCTACTACAACTTTCTCTACAAAAATACTTTTAAATATTATCAAATCCCGCATGAAATATATATTATAATAAAATTCAAATTTTATAGCATAATTTTCCCTAAAAGATCTCATAATTCTAGTTTAGGAGTGAAAGTAATTTCCTTAAAATTACTCCTAAGCAGATTTTATCTTTCTTAAACCATCAAATAATTTTTTCTATAAAACATATTCTGTGATGATGTTTTTGTCATCACAAAATCATTCAACTACAGCCGTCTTTACGAAAATAATCTCCACATCATTGAATCCTTCATTTGATTACGAAATATAATAATGTAAAAATTCAAAATTTGTATCATAATGTTCCACAAAAAAGTTTCAAAATTCTAGATTAGGATTTGTAATCTTTTTTCTTAAAATTACTCCTAAGCAGAACTTATCTTGTTTCAATAGCCAATTAATTTGTCTATGGAACAAACTCTGTGATAGGATTCTTTTCATCCATGTCAATAATTTATTATAACTTTTTCTACGAAATAAAATAGCTACGATTCTCTCACTTGACTATAAAATATACTTTATACTAAAATTCAAAATTTATATCATAACGCTCCTCAAAAATGTTTCAGAACTCTACTTTATTTCCTAATGTCCTTTTTAAAAAAATACTCCTAAGTAGAATTTATCCTCCTTTAATTGCCAATTGCTTTGTTCATAAAGCTTACTCTAAGATGAAATTTTTTTCCTCAATGTCAATCACAGCTTTCTCTAAAAATTACTCGTCAATAGAGGCTTAATATAAATAAAAGTACTTTTTTCAATTAAATCTCCTCTGAAAGAAGTAATTGATCGTGAACTTGACTTTTCGAGATTGTCTCGTTCGGTTCCGGGTTTGTTTGCAGAACTTCGGTGTGTGCTTCGAGGCGAACAAAGATCAGGGGGGATTTATGTGATCATTCGAAAACGAGACTGTTTGCGAACGACAGGATGTCAGTGGAGGAGGGAGAGAATTTTAGGTCTGGAATTGGTTTGCCAAACTGTCGAGAGTCCAACTAATCGAATCGCTTGATCCGCCATTCAGAAAACAGAATTCAATAACCCCTGGAAATCAAGCTTAGAGAATATTTCGCAGACGTAATAATATTTTTGACGATACTTCGCTCCCTTCACACAGTTAAGGGACAGATGCTAGTCATAAATTGCTTATTTTGTTTGGACTGGCAGTTTCTTGGAAGAAAAAATTCTTGGAATTCCTAAGAATTGGGTGAATGTATTGGTACCGAGGTAGACAGGGAGGCTATTTATTTGCGAAGGATAAATATTTTCGGAATTTAAATCTACGCCGGAGCAATTATTTCACCTCATTTGCAAATGGAATAGTGTCGGAACTTTCAGATTTCATTTATCATATGGGATTGGAACTTCATCGTAAAATTGTGACTCACGTGATTCAAAATGCTGGCTCAGTTTCTAATACTTCTCTATCTTCTCTACTTATAATAAAGTACGATGTGTGTGTGTGTGTGTGTGTGTGTTGGCGCTGTACAGGCCAGATCATTTGACCTACAGCTACCAAATTTTCTATATGTATACCCTGGGTGCCGGGAATATGTACCTCGGAGCCCTTTTTTGAATTTTTAGTTAAAATTTTAATTAATTAAAAAATATGCCAAATTTTGACGTTTTTTCACTATAACTTCTGAAAATATTACAGCACAAAATTGATTTTTCCATCACGTTAAGGCGCAAAAAATTAGCTTTTCAATGGTACTAATGTTTTGACCTACGAATTAAAACTCTGTTTTTAATGAATTTTTAAACATGTAATCTCTACTTATAATGAATTACGATGTGTGTGTGTTGGCGCTTTTCAGGCCAGATCATTTGAACTACAGCTACCAAATTTGGTATATGTATACCCTGGGTGCCGGGAATATGGACCTTGGAGCCCTTTTTTGAATTTTTAACATTTTAATTAATTAAAAATATGCCAAATTTTGACGTTTTTTCACTATAACTTCCGAAAATATTACAGCACAAAATTGATTTTTGCATCACGTTAAAGCTCAAAAAATTAGCTTTTCAATGATACTAATGTTTTGACCTACGAATTAAAACTCTATTTTTAATGAATTTTTAAATATGTAATCTCTACTTATAATAAAGTACGATGTGTGTGTGTGCGTGCGTGTGCGTGCGTGTGTGCGTGTGCGTGCGTGTGTGCGTGTGCGTGTGTGTGTGCGTGTGTGTGTGCGTATGTGTGTGTGTGTTGGCGCTATACAGGTCAGATCATTTGACCTACAGCTACCAAATTTGGTATATGTATACCCTGGGTGCCAGGAATATGCACCTCGGAGCCCTTTTTCTCCGCATTTTAATGAATCATGCGAAATAAAAACGCATCTTCTTTCAACGAAGTAACGTAATATTAAAGCTATGCTGGTAAAAGTATGTCAGTTATTTGAAAACTCATCTTCTTTCAAACAAGCATACGTAATGATTAACAATGCAAAATTTGTAAAAGCATATAAAACTATTTTTACCCGCATATTTCGGAGACATTAAATCTTTCTACCAAAACAATATCATGTTCTCTCACGAGAAAAAAATAAATCAACTATCATTCTAAAATTAAACATATAAAAATGTCATTTTCGGGACGTGTCTGTATAAAATGAAACAAATATGAAACATGAAATTTTTGAAAAATAAATGGATGGAAACGTTTTCTATGATATTTTACTATACATATATTACTAATCCAATTAAACAATTTTATTTAAGGCAAATATGGCTTAACATCTACAAGGCACCTTCTGTAATCGGAGCCCAACATCTAATTTTTTAATTTTTTGGGGATAGACATAAATCTCTTAGCAATTGGTCTAAGTGAAATATATAACTATAGATTTAGGGAAAAAATGCTGATGAATTAAAATTTTACTCACATCATTGGCTCTGTGAATCATATTTAACAAAATATTCTTGAGACAAGTCCTTAAATAAAAAAGTGGCATTCCAATCAACTAAATCAATCATCAAAGCTGATCGATCTATGAAAATTTCAATATAACTGTTCGAAATAAACTGGTGATTTTTGATCACTTTATCAAGATCTCAAAGAAGCCAATCAGAGTTACTCTAGAATAATTGGTCTAGATTATGATAATGATGATTGTTCTAAACTTGCAATATTCAGAACTGAATAAATCAGCCAGATTTGAAGAAGATAGAAATGTTTATTTATTTATTTAGAAGTTGAAATATGAAGAATATTTTACAAATATGAATCTATAAGACCAAAAGAATTTAAACCATAATTTTTTGAAATATATTTATAAACCTAAAAAAATGTTATTATTGAGAGCATTTATATACATCTAAAAATAAAATTAAAAACTGTAGGTTTCAATTAACCTGTGAAATTTTTGCTGAATTATTCCTTGAGATCTTATAAATTATAAAAAAAATTTATAACGTTTCAATTTCTGTATTGAACATAAAACTTCAATGTCGGACTATTCTGCTTTCAGTTCTTAGTTTTATTTAAAGACATGTTTAGATTGAGTAAAGAGGTCTTTATATTAATTGAAGTTTCATCATATTCAATTTAATTTAAAAGTGAATTTTACGTGCACTGATAGAAAATCAGAGAGAGATGCGGAGTTTAAAAATCAGGACTGCTTAAGGCCTACATAATAGTATAAGTGTATTATATGACTATCGAAATTTGAAGCTTAAAAATATTTTGCTGAAAAACTTATTATGAGACCAAGTTATATAAAAAATGATTTAACCCTTTAGTCGGCATTAATATTGGCGAACCGACTGGTCGCCAAAGGCGGCTAGT
>JAOUZG010053374.1:651787-670429 GCA_026289955.1 Argiope argentata | reverse complement strand
TATTTCATCACGGGAGCAGGCATTATTTACAAGCGAAAGCGACGAGCACAACACAGAACGACACAACACGGAATTGACAAAAAAGCTAAGCGTACAAAAAGGGACGGAAATCATTATCCCTGGTCTTAAATATCTAGACTTTGATAAGGAAAATATTTTTTATAGAGCTTCTAAAAGTAGATTTCAATGAGGATTTCCTTGACTCTCGCATAAGAGACAAGGGAAACACAGGGGTCTTTTTAAATATATTTTGTTTAGGTCAGCAATTTTCATATCTCCCACGGAGTGTGAGAAAGCTATCGACATTTAGCTGTTTCAGCAATTTTACACAGTTTTTGCTGAATTAATTAATTAGAACAAGTGGAATGAATCAGGAAATAAGAGGATATTTTAGAATGATATTGCTATGGGCTAAATTAAGATAGGGCTTTTTATATAAATTTGGATTGAAATTAATAGTTTAACAAATCATTACAATTTTCCTCCCACCGCAAGACGTGGAAGTGCATCGGGGCCCTCGACACACAACCATACCTTACAGTGTTGTCTGAGTGACAAATTCAACTTTAAAGAAGTACTACAAGTGATACCTAGATTTAAATTAATATAAATAAAGACACCTATGTTTCCCTTATATTTACATTTGTACAAGATCATTTGGAACACGATTATTTACTATATAAAAAATAATATGATATCTAATAAAATATTTAACATCAAAAGTAATATTGAAATGTGTAATATACAGATGATTTGTTTATAGAATCTCATTTGATAGTCTCTATCTGGTGAGGAATGTCTCTACAGAATGCTTGCATACAGTGTCCTTTAATAACACTAGGCTTACCAGAATCATCAAAATGAGTGTAGTATATTTTAATAATAAATTGTAATAAAATAATAGTATATCATCATAGTTCTGATTTTATATTAAACACTTGAATAACATATTGCTGAAAATAACAACACTGGTGATAATAAGGTCAAGGTAGTGAATATCTCAGAGGAAATATTTCCACCTCTGACTGTAAATAAACTATCTGAATCTATGTTATCTCTGGTGTCAGAATATTCTCATGTGTTTTCAAAAAATAAATATGATGTTGGTAGAATAAGAATGGAACCCTTTAGAATAAATTTAACATCTGATTTACCAGTTTCACAAAGGGCTTATAGAACCTCTGCTACCGATGAAATTGAAATAAATAAGCAAATTAAAAATTTATTAGCTGCTGGTTTAATAAAAGAATCGACTAGTAATTATTCCTCTCCTGTAACATTAACATATAAAAGAGACGAAAATAGAAAAAGTCGACTTTGTATTGATTATCGTAAAATAAATTCACTTGGTAAATCTTAGGCAGAGCCTCTACCTAGAATAGATACTTTATTAGATAAATTAAGTAATGCTAAAGTTTTTTCAACTTTGGATCTTGCATCTGGATATTGGCACATATCCTTACATGAACAAGATAAACATAAATTGGCATTTGTAACTACTGAAGGTTTATATGAATTTCAAGTCTTACCTTTTGGTTTAAAAAATGCACCTGCAATATTTAATAGAACTATTCGAAGAATTTTAAATAGACATAAATTTTCAAATTTTGCATGCCACTACTTTGATGACATATTAGTTTTCTCTAATTCATTAGAGGAACACTATGATAATTTAAAACAGATTTTTCAAATGTGTATTGAAGAAAACATTAAATTAAAATTTTCTAAATGTGTATTTGTTCAAGATAAAATTAATTTCCTAGGATATGAAGTCAAAGAAGTTTGCATTTCTCCTGATAATCATTACATTGAAAGTATTAAAAAATTGCAACCTCCAAAAAATGTTAAACAACTTCAAGGTTTTCTTGACTCTGTAAATGTTTATAATAAGTTTATTGATTCTTATGCAAAAATTAGGGAACATTTAAATAATATTCTTAAGAAAGATACACCATGGAAACGGACAGAAAACTGTCAAAATGCTTTTGAAATTTTAAAGAATAAATTAATAACTAAACCTGTATTACAACTATATAATCCTAGTTTACCTCTTCATATTTTTGTGATGCATCTCAGGTAGGCATTGGAGCTGTTCTAAAGCAACCTGACTGTTCTGGTAAACTTCATCCTGTATTTTATCATTCAATAACTTTACGGCCTTATAAAAAATATTGTACAACTGAGTTAGAATGTTTAGATATAGTAGATGATCTTGATAAATTTTATTACTATTTACATGGGAAAAAATTCATAATTCATACTGATCATGCTGCTCTTGTTTGGCTTAAGAATGTTAAAAACTTAAGGGGAAGATTATTTCGTTGGTCTTTACAACTGAGCATGTTTGATTATGAAGTTAAATATTTAAAGGGAACAGCTAATGTTGAAGCAGATATGTTATCAAGGCATCCTACAGCTCAATATCTCCACCATTCTGTACATTTACTGGAATTGGATGAGATAAAACACCATCAAAATTTAGACAATTTAGATGATACTAAATATACAAATATTAATGATGTGCTTGTTGTTAAAAAGAAAAAAAATGTTTAAAATTGTTGTACTTTTTTCTCTGAAGAGAAAAGTTTTACAAAATGCTCACGAACAATTTGGACATCCAGTCACTCAAAAAATGATAACTTTAATTACTCCTCAGTATTATTGTCCCCATATTACTCAGGATATTGCACTTTTTGTTAAACATTGTGATGTATGTTAATTAAATAAAAAGAAAGGCAAAAAAGATTTGGTCTTTCACAGGCTGTGCATCCCACAGATCGTCCTTTTGAATGTCTTTCTGTCGATATTGTTGGTGGATTTAATTATTACAATTCAACTAAAATTTCTACATATAATAATTGATCATACAACTAGATATGTTTGGTCTTTTCCTTCCAAAACTGAAAATTCTGAAACTTATGTTAATATATTAAAACAAGTTTTTCAAATTCAGGTACCATCCAAATTATTAACTGATAGAAATGGGCTACATTTTGACTAACTAGTGGGTTAAATTTTTTTTCTCTTTTTCAAATTGCACATTTTTATATTATTTGTTTGAGTACTAATATTTATGATAAGAATATTTTGACTTTCATATTTATTATTCTCATACTCAAGTGTTATTTGATATCCAAGTGTTATTTTTGTCTCATTCCAGAATTTTGAGAACAGCCGAAAGAGACTTCTGTGCACGGGGAAGCCAAATTAGCTGGAACATTTGTCATAAATTGGGATTGTTGAAAAGGACATTCTTGTGTCCAATGATAAGCATTTGGAATTCCTTTTCGAGTACATATTCTACATGGAGAAGGCGGTAATCTCTTTTCGAAATGCAAATTATGGTTATGGGTATGATAATTATTTAAGTGCGGCCTTCCTGAATTTTGATAATTTGGTCTGATATAATTTTGTGCTCGTGGTAGAAAGGACGTTTGGCGTCTGAAATTAAAATTATACCCAGGTTTGATAAATGCTGGTTGCCTTGTTCTTATTCTGGTTTCCATACTCCTGCCTGGATTGGGTTCTGAGGATTCTTCCATTCTTAATAATTTAGTTGCTATTGTCAGCCATTCAGTATGGTTAGAAGGAGCTTTTAAGCTTATTAGTTGTTTTAGTTGAGTTGGCAAACCATCAGTAAGGCCTTCCAAATCCAGTTGGGGTATAAGACCCAACTGTCGGCCACAATCTAATTTCTTATGAAAATAATCAACTATTTTGTCATTTTTTGAATCAAATTTATTCTGAGAAAAGTCCGAAAAATTAACAATACTTGGGTGGAGAAATTGCTCAATTAGTATACAGCATAAATAATCGAACTTATCAATATTTAAGCAGTTGTTTATGTCATGAGTTAAGGATGACCCTTTCAGAAATCTGGCATTATTTTTAATTTTCCAAAAATCATTTTTACTGTTTTCCTGGCAATTTTTGTTAAAATATCCTAACCATAAATCCATTTTCATCCCATTTTCGGGATCAAATGGGATTATGGAAGGTTCTTGGGCTATTTTCTCATTTACTATTTTATCAACTATATTACTTGAATTTTGACTCGGAAGGTCAGACACATTTGTTTACTCTGTGTCAATCATTTTACCAGATCTAAGTAACATTAAGCATTAAAACATTTTCAAATGTAAAACCCCCCATAAATTTATGCATAAAATATGTTAAAAAATAAATTTCAATAAGGCAAAAAAAATTTCAATAATACTATAAAAACATAATTTGTAAAAATACCCAAATTTAAATATGAAAAATCAAAATGAAAAACACAATATGAATTTTGATTTTCAATTGAGATTCTTGATGGAGGCTTTTTTAACAATAATTAATCATTTGATGATGAATAACTTGAGGCACTATTAAATTTGGAGCACTGCACAAACACAAATCACTTTTCTGAATTGAAGGACCCTTGGTAGGTACGGAGTTGGAAATTGAAGATAGAAGGAGTACGCAAACGAGGATATGGAGCACAAACACAACGATAATGACTTCAGAGTAGGTAATCACTTCTTGAAGAAATGATAAGGGGATGGGACACCACAGTAGGAATCAGGCATGTCGGAGGAAGCAAATGTTGCATCTCCTCAGAGTATAAACAGGAGAACATCAACATTTTGTAGTCGAAGAAGATTGCCAGGAAGGGAGTGTAGTCGTGGGACGGCGTGGAACACATCGCTCCCGAATCGTACAAGTGGCTCAGAGCACAGTGAGCCTAACCAGTGGAGTTAATGGGGTTATTTTCACAGGACTATCCTGTCGACTTTTATAATGAAAAATATTTAAATAATTTGTTGAGTGTAAATAGCAGAGTCAGGGCCGAAATCATGGAGAAAACAGGGTGAATTTTTAAGTTCTTTTTATTCCATCACGGAAGCAGGTATTATTTACAAGCGAAAGCGACGTGCACAACACAGAACGACACAACACGGAATTGACGATAAAGCTAAGTGTACAAAAAGGGACGGGAAATCATTATCCCTGGTCTTAAATATCAAAACTTTGATAGGGAAAATATTTTTTATTGAGCTTCTAAAGGTAGATTTCAATGAGGATTTCCATGACTAACGCATAAGGGACAAGGGAAATACAGGGGTCATTTTAAATATATTTTTTTTAGGTCAGCAATTTTCATCTCTCCCACGGAGTGTGAGAAAGTAATCGACATTTATCTGTTTCAGCAATTTTACACAGCTTTTGCTGAATTAATTAATTAGAACAAGTGGAATGGATCAGGAAATAAGAGAATATTTTAGAATGATATTATATGGGCTAAATTAAGATAGGGCTTTGGAAATAAATTAGAATTGAAATTAAGATTTTAAAAATCATTATATATATATATATATATATATATATATATACAATAAAGTAATAACTACACATTTTTGCCTTTTTCAATGTTTAGTTGAAGCAAACAATTTTTGATATTTCAAATCAGAAACAGCGTTTCTAATACTGTAAAATGTGACGGATAGGAATGAAATTGAATACCAAGAATTTATTTTGGATACCAAGAATTATACCAAGAATTTTATTTGGTTCATATCTTCCTTCTCGTCCTCGAATACTTTGACAGAAATAGTTTTTACATTCTATTTTTTAAACTGTTGATTAATGAAATCAAATATTTTTCGAAGAAAAAGTAATTGAGCTTGTGTTTGGGACTGTATGAAAGGATATAAATGTTCTGACGTATTTCATCTCATAATTCTCGGGGATATCAGCCCCTTCGAAGTTTTTAATAATTCCATAAGTACTTAAAATCTTTCATTTCCCACTGAAGTTAAAGACTGTTCAAAGGATCTTATTTTCTTGTAATCTACCTATTATGTTTTCATTATAATTTTTTACACCAGCAGTGAGTTTTATTATTAATCAGAAGGATTTTACAATTGATTTATTTCGAATATTTCTTTTTCTGTATGGAATGTGTGGGGCATAAAAAATCAGGAAAAGAAATGGAAGAGCCAAACACTTGACTCGCTAAGGTAGACTTTTGACACATTTAACTATGCATTAAAGTTTTGGACTACAAAAGATAGATGCAGTTCTTAGAATTCTGATGATAGATTGTGCAAGTTTTCCTCAAACATTTTTTCTTACCTATAAAATATTTAAGGAACCGAAGCTAAGTGTATTATTAATTTTAAGTTCATGTACCATTGCTTCTTTTAGTGAAATTTACAGAAATTATCTTTGTTTTTGTTATTGCTTCTTATGGGCCCTTGCCATGGGCAAGCTCGTTGAGGTAATTAGCGATTTAAGCCTAACAAGCGTCTCTAATTTTGTAGTAGCGCCGATTAGGGTCAAGAGTACGACTTTTGCTACTTACTCATCACATTCGCTTGAACAACCCCGTTTTATAGGGAGGCACATTCACACACCTTACAGATAAAACTGAGAAGAATAACCATGCTCGAATCGGAACTCAAAACCGGGAAGCCCAGATCACAGGGAAGATTCGCTACCCCTATGCCAGGACCCTGGTGAAACTATGTTTTATTGGTCTTTTTGATAACTATATAGTTCCCCGGAATCTGCGCTTAATTTCAATTAATCTTTTATACATAATTTAATGTAGCTAGTATTTTGAACAAAGTATCTTTAAATATCAAATTTTGAGAATATCTTAATATCTTTTACTTATAGTGCTAATGAGGGTGTGCAAATTTTGCTCACTCTACCTTTCTTATGGAGTTCATGATATATTGGAGCTATTAGAATTTTAAAGAATCTTCTTATAGATTGGATATATAATTTGACTTTCTGATTTCTCATATGACCAGCATAGAATCTTTCTTCTTTAGCATTTAAAAACGGAAAGAAATCATATAATTAAATATTACACATGAATGAATAATGTAACGTAGTAAGGAGTTCAAGCGTATTGAATTCCTTACAGCAATAATAAAAGAGCTGTAGAGAATTATTCAAAAATATTTTTAAGAAACTTTTAAAAATCAGGAAAGAATTGCATTGCAATTAATAGAATTAGAAAGGCATTTGTTATTATTTTTTTTAATTTTTAAAATGGTGTGAAAATTAGTTTGCAGCAATAATGACTTTAGATAATGCTAATATCTCTCGAAATCTAAATAAATTAAAATAAATTTTATAAATTAAAATAAAATTATTCCTGCATCCATTTTGTAGATCTTGTTGTTATTACTACACCCGCCTTGTACGGACCCAAATTATGAGCCCACACACATACACGTACTATTTTCGTACATAAAGAAAAACATCCCATATTCCTTGTAGCATTGTTTTTATAATGGTAATATGACAGTGTTCATTTGAAACACTGAACGTTCATTGATGAAATTTATGATCAATAATATCGAAAATATCTGAAAGTTCATTTCTGTATTTGGTTAAGTGCACTCAATGTATTTTTTGAGGATGTTTTCTCCGATCTATTTCAATATCTTGTGAATATGTCTTCTCTCCTTCTCTATTTGATTTGCTATTATTGTAAAAAAAAATTGTATGATTTTCACTCCGTTTTGTGATTAAATTTCCACATTTTGCAAAGTTTCATTAGTTTTCTGTCTTTCCTCTTTTCTTTGATGTCCTTCCCCCTGGGGGGGAGAACATTGTGAATGATGAGACGTTTCCAAACTGGTAGTTGGTTCTCGCCCATTTAATGTGTGTATGGAAAAAGTATGTGTCGGCTCCTCCCACCGATGACGAGACTTACTTCCCAAAGAAAGGGTTCTACCATAGCCGGTGAGACCCTTAGGATTCAGCCACAGTTCCCGTCAATTTTGCCGTTGCAGTGGTTCAATCATTCAGATTTTTCCGTGCGTCTCAGGAGAGGTAGGAGTAGCCAGATTAATGTTAAGGCTCCTTTGATGTCCTAAGTACATGCTTGTTTAACTTCTTAATGATTAATCTACCCCTGCATTGTTTATATCATTATTTTCTGCTTTGTTATACCTTAACTAAGTTCATTATTTTCGTGTTTAAGATGCAAAATAAGGTTTTGTTTCAATTGGTAAAAAGTACAATACTGGTAAGCTTAGAGGTTGCATAATGCACGTCTTCTGTATGGTATGGTGAAAAAGATTAGACAAGGATAGATGGGCGCTTGCGCGAGTCCATTTTTCCTCGTCTGATTTATATTCAAAATGAAATGTCTGTCTCAAAATATTTCTCTGAGATGAAACAGCTAAATCAAATCAGACCAATATCCAATATAAAAACATAAAGAGATAGATACAAAAATAGTTAAAGAGATAAAATAAATTGTCTCGACCTCTTTTCAAGAAAAGTTTATGCTCAATAGTTCATTCAATTGTAATACATTTTTAAAAATGTCTTTCAGATGTTCAATTAGTATGGATTGCTCAACTTCCCAAATTCATCCAAGGTACCTTTTTGAAGGATTGCAGACGTCAAAATGGAAGTTCCCTGGAATAGATCAGAAAAAAAAATAAAGAAGAAGAAGAAGAAAATGAAAGTAGTATATAAGACATCGCATTGATCCGAATGGTACCGTTCGATTTCGTTTAAAGCTATGCTCCTGGAAATTTAAAATGATTGATTGGCTCAACTTTTAAACTTCTGATAAAGTATGAAAATTCATCTTACGAAAGTTTGGAAAAAAACATCACTAAATAAGTGAAAAAAAGAGAAAATATTTGAACGACGTTTAAAATTTTTATATGTTACGATTTTGCCGTTTTATGAGTTAATAGTTAGAAATGCAGTTGAGTTTCTTATTTACGAAATGTTACTCAAAGTATTTTTTGCAATTCGAAATAATTTAAATAATTATTTAATTTATTGTTATAATTTAAAAATAATTGTTAAGAAATGTTTACTCATTACAAATTAATGCAGAAGATAATCATTCAATTTTTAATTCGTTTATTATAATTTAATTAATAATTATGCTAAAATACTATAAAATATTGATAAAAATAGTTTGATATAATTATAAAACAAATTTTTACATTAATTTTTAAAATGAGAAACTGAAACATATTCGAAAATTTATTGACTTTAAAACGCATTGTAAACAATAAAAAAATCTGTTTTCTTGTTATGTGCATTTTTAAAATGTGTATTTTTTATTTAGGATCAATCCTCCTATAATAATTCAAGAAAATAATGTGCAGCTTTTATATAAATAATTGTACTTTATATAAATAATTGTACAAATTTCGCTGCCCTATCAACGAACAATCGATTTAAAATTTTTATTAATATAACTAATTCAAGTATCTTATTCAACTTTTAATTTAGTTTCAAATTTAATATTTTTTTAATTAAAAATATGGATTATTACAAAAATAGGGAAATTAACAGGAACATACAAAAAATCACTGCACAGAAAATGTAATAATATTTTAATTGAATTTTGATTTATAAACATAAAGGAAATTTTGTTTCTGAAAGTTTGCATGTAATTATAAATTAGACTCTTACTCTAACTAGTCAAAATTTCTGTCAAGAAAATATGAGATTTAATGAAGATTAGGTTTTTCTAGATTCTAATGGGCATTATTGTGATTTATTTATATATTTGATTAGAAAATGCATACCTAATCTAATGGAAAATTTAAATGAAAAAGGTATTCTAATTGATAGATATATTTTTACTCATAAAATGTTGCTATATTGTGGCTATCATATGAATGATTCATGCGGAAAAGATAAGAGCCCAGAAATAATAATAATAATAAACTTCTTACGCAAAAAATCATGCTCGCAGACAAATGAGAAAAAAAAAAGAAGGATGTAAATTACATTCTTAGGAGTGTTTTTGAAGTTGCGGCAGTCATGTAAATGATTCAGGGGGAAAATGGTGCATAAATAAAAATTACTCTAATCAACAAAAGTTAATTTTAAAATTGCACGCACAGTCGGAGGAAAACAAATGACATTCATAAACTATCAAAATATAGCTGGCATCTCATAAAAGGGAAATGAAAGATGTTTTTAAACAAAGTATATACGATTTAATTGTATTTTTAATTGATAGTAGCGTAGAATGTAAAGATATGGTGACAGAGTGAAATAAATTTAATTTTTTTACAAAAATGAAAAAAAAGTAATGTTGCAAAAATCCTATTTTTAACAGCTAAGATTATAAAATATATATATATATATATATATATTGGATTATCACAGCATGTGAAAATTATTTTCTAAGATAATATTTTTCAAATCATTATCTTATCACCAAATAGCGTCTAGATTTCATTTAATTTTTAATTGATTAAAACTAATTTTATTTGATTAAAATTCATATGATTTCCCTACCGGAAATATAACTATCCCTCGTTATAAAATTGCCTATAATTTATAACTAATTTTATAAACTAATTATTTGACTCTACCCTCGAATAATATACACGGAAGGCTTATTCCTCAAACTAGTTTTAAATATGATTATATTTTCATTTATTAAAAAGGTTTATAGACTCTTTTCATCCTTTACTTGCTACTCTACTTATGTTAAGAATAAAAATTTATTACAGTTACGAGGCAGGAAAGATATTCTAACTTTTCATTCAGAAAATTTTGTTTTCTTAGTGTTGGAATGAACCTTCTTCCTATTTTATTTTTTTCTTGAATTACGATGTATTTTAATCAAGTATTTGACAATTACAGGTAGCATTACATTCCTTTCTTTTGCTAACGAGTTTTAAATAAGGAAGTGGGGGGGATATAACTATAATCATTCTCTTTTTTATTTACCTAAAGATTTATTGAATATGTTTTTCTATTATGATAAATTGAAATGAAAAATACGCTCTTTTTTTTAAAAAAAAATTCCGTTAAATAATTGTCTATGAGTACTAATTACCTGCTTAAAAAACTGAGCAATGAGAAAAAAAAATGTGATTAACTTGCTAATTAAATCACAATCATTTGTTTCAAAAGGGCTTCACAAGTAAGCCTCTGAACAGAACTATTATTTTATTCGTTTCAGGTTTGATACATCGCTCATTTTTTATTACTAGTGCACTGACGAAAAATCGTTTTTATTAGCTAATATTCGTAGAGATTAGATTCAGTTTTCTTTTTCAATACTAAAGACATATTTCACGTCAGTCTAGAAAAACGAATATTTTTTTAACTCTAATCGAAGCATTTTATAAGAAAAAGAATGTGAATTGTTCATGTTTTTAAAAAATTATTACTAAGGCTTGGACTAATTAGAAATATAAGCACGTTCAAAAACGAGCAACACGAAAAAGATGAGACATATATTCTTCCATCCCACATAGTTTGTCTACATTTTTGTTATTAATGAATTCTAATAAAACTATTTTTAGTGAATTCTGGAAAATTATTATAAAATATAAATGGTTATAAAAATAAATGCAAAGGTACTAGTAAATACAATTATAAATTGTAATACAATAGTACTTGTAAAGAATATTTGGATATGATTATAAAACAAAACAGGCACTGTCGAAAACGAGTAACGTTGACAATGGCAAAAAATGCAAAATATGCGTGTAACTAGGGAATTCAGTGGAATTTTAAATAAACAAACATATATTTAATCAAATATATGCAGTTCGTCACTTTTGCAATACGAAACTTTAGGAATTCAAAAAACTCCTTGGTATAGTCATTAAATATGCGAATTCAATAATATAATTATTAAATTCACAAAATATAAAACATATACTACAAAATACATAGCGTATACAAATGAAATATGTAAAATATAATACATATATTTTGTAATTCTGAAGTATATCTGTTATTTACGGCTTTTCTGGACGTTTGTCTCACACAGTTAGGATAATGTCCTGTTTTTAAGTTGAACAAGGATTTTATGTTTCCTTAAATCGCTAAAGGGATTACCGCACAAAAAAAAATACACACATCTTCCGAAGTTGTTTGACTGATATTGAACTCAAGCAGGAGGTCATCAACATGCTCTGAACACAGGGAAGTATTACATCCCTTCCTTGTTTTGAAACTTTTCATCCGCGTACTCGTAGTTCTCCACAAATAATCTTTTCAAACACTGGAAAGTCTAACCGCGAAAATGCATCTAAACTCCATGCTAAATGTTTTGATGACTATTATTTATATTTTTCTACATCTCGTATTAAAAAAAGTAAAATTATTACAGAAATCCTTTCAAATGGATAAATACTAACTATTTCTTTAGAATCAATAACTTTGTACTAGTCGTTTTAATATAGCCTGATAGAAAACATTAATTGTTAGGATGCTTTACTAAAAGAAATTTTTCGAAAGCTCATAACCTGGTTTGCCACAAGAAAGAAACTAGGTGCCTTCAGGCTACTTGACAACTTGTGTTTGAATGAAAGACAGTGCTCAAAAGTTGTCAGCCTTAGCAAGAATGCCTTTATTTTTGAAAGGAAATTAGGTTGGAACCTGAAATCGGTTTTACTTTAAGACAGAATAAAAATCGCACTTTTTCTTGTTTATTTACATGAAAATTATTTATGTGAAAAAAAATTGGCACAAAAATGGTATTTATTTGCATATGTTAAAAATGTGAAATATAATGTGTGTTACACCACATGTCTATTGCCGTTTTTCTCTGGATACAAAACTGGCGAGTTCTGCATGAACTTTAGATTCTTCTCTATTTGTCATACCTACGTTTACAAGAAAAAGCGCTACTGGTGAAAATGTTCGACCAGAGCAAAAGACACTCTTTTGCAGCTCTAAATGAATTTCGTCGTATGAAGCAGATACGAAGAGGTCCAGTGCCTTCAGGTGCCCAACGCAAGATGATGCAGACATTTGAAAAAACTGGGCAGCTTGGCATTCTTTCAGGCAGAGGATGGAAATAAATGTTGCGACCGCGCTCTTTGAAGTCAGAAATGAGTCACCGCATAATAGTGTGAGTTTGCCAGTTCGTCCCCCTTTTTTGGATATGCCGTATTCAACTGTATTCAACAGTTTGAAGAGAGCAACTTATTTCTTGTATATTAAGTCAGTGCAGATTTAGAAGGGTGAAAATAAAAAATGATTAATTTAAATTAAAAAAAATAGTTTTTATTTTTAAGTTGAGCTTCATGACTAATTTTCAACAAATAAATGTACTCTGCAGAATATTAATTAGAATTGTAGATTCTCTTACTCATCTCCTGCAAAAAAAATCGATATGTTCTTTTTAATAATTTACTGTCCCAGTGAGCTCTTCTTAAGTAGTTAGAAAAAAAAAGAAAAAATAAATAATATCTCACTCTTCAATTCTATCGTGAAGGATTGTTTATTACAGAAAAGCAGAAAATATGGCAATTTTTTGGTTCAGGTTGACAAAATTAATATCGATACAGGTACAGCATCATGATAATCCCACAGTATAAAAAATTGAAATCAAGTTTTTTTAAAAAAATTCTTTCACTATGATTTATGTCGACTAGTTTTGTTCATGCTCCTCTTGAAAATTGTCGTTTTATTTCATATTTCGGGGAAAGTTAAACTACCACTTTTTAAATCTATTCATTTTACTTCCTATCACTCCTGCACTATTTTTTGCTCTCTTTGTTTGTGTAAAGAACGTTCTTCCTTAATATTTCGCTGCGAAAGGTTTTGAAATTAATAAAGGTTATTTTGCTATTTTGCTATGTCGAAATATTTTGCTGTTTTGAATAATTTTATTTTTGAAATAACCCATCTAATTTACTCTTTTTAGTTGAATGCTTTAAAATTTCAGCTTTTTTTCTATTTGTGAATGTAATATACATTTTTTTAAAAAATTACGTTTGCTCCGATGTTATTTTTTTTATTACAGTACTAAAAATAAAATACTTTAGTTTTTTTCGGAGCCTAATTAATGAAATAAATTTTGGTACGATAAAAAATGGTATATCTGTAGAAATCTGACAAAATAATGGTAAAAATGTTCTTTAATATTTTTAATAATTAAGAAATGTACTTAAGAATAAAAAAATACAGAAGATAATAAAAATACATACACTCAGATGTTTGTATTTAACTTTACATGATTTATGTTAATAGCGAAATAATTGCTCATTGTACTTTTGCTGCCTTGATGAAATACAATTCCATTGTTTTTATTTTTTATGTGTGCGCTTTATCAAGAAATTAAATACTTCAATATTCTCAGAGTTTGATTAATTAAATAAATTTTGATACAATAAAAATGGCATCTCCCTGGAAATTTGAGAAGAAATGATAAAAGGATTTTCATTAATTTGGATTAATCTAGTTTTACATTTAAGATAATGATGTATGCGCGCCAAACAGCATCATTCTTCTTCCAAGTGGCTCAATTTTAGCTTTATACTTTTTCAGATTCCATGTATTTTTCGATTTAAGATATGTAATAAATATCAGCGCTATTACAGCAGTTTCAATGTCAGAATGTAAATTAGGCACGTTTGCGTATAAATTCTTTTTTAAATGTATTGGGAGCTGTTCGTGACGAAGTAAACAGAAGCGGAACTATATCATATTTCATAGGTTATTACACAGTTTTAGATTGCTTAGCAAAAATATATCTCGTTTTATTCTTTATAAGTCAATACTTCAGATAATATTTATGAGTGAATTATAAACTATTAAAGATTTTTAAAAGCCAGAGAGCAAATACATTTGATAAATATTTCTTTCAAGTCTGACTGATATGCTTCTCTAAATTCTAATAAGCAAATACATTTGATAAATATTTCTTTCAAGTCTGACTGATATGCTTCTCTAAATTCTAATAAACGCCATGAAGGATAAATGTGAACTGAAATAAGGTTTAAAGTGACAATATAATAGTTTAATAGTTTTAGAGTAGTTATCATTCATGAAATATTGATATTTATTCATAAAAGAATTAAAATTAAGTTTCATATTTAATGACATTTTATCAAGAAATTACATGCCAAAGCTAAAACTGAGTCCATTAAAAATAATCTACGAATGCTTGAATAATTTAATAAATTCCTTTGCCATACTCATTTAAAGAGAGGAAAGTTAATTTACATACAATTCAGATCAAAATGTTTTTAAAAAACCAGCTTTATGAGAATTTTTACATGATACTGCTATTTTTTCTCAGATAGCATTTACTCTTTATATTACAAAAAAGTAAAACACACTTAAATTATTAAAAATAAATCCTAGTTATATTCTGAGATATAAAATATCCCGAACATAAAAATTGTTCTTGAACTTGATCTCATATGAGATAAATAAGTGAATAAAAATCTTAATTTAATTTAAACTTAAATTAAGCTTTTATAAGACAAATAAGTCCCCTTTCAATTATAAAAATTGGGAATATTATTTATTTATTTGTGGAAACAAAATTTTCCTGTTATTTCTATTTATTTAACGGACAGGAATGGGGGACTATTCTTGAATAAAAATTGTTATAATATTTGGTTTTTTATTCGAGCTGTTCCATTATCAGAAGAGTTTTTTTATAAAGTATAATATGTAATGATTTAAATTATTATCAACAGTACATTTTAGAGCAGCAATTTTGAAAAATATAGATTTTTTGACGATGGAGTAAATTTCAATTTAACAGAACAAATCCTTTATTAAAGCTTTCTTCAAATAGTCTGTCACGTTATTTTCAGATTTCTTCAAAATTGTAATATGAAATGTTTACTAACAAGATATTTTTTAGTTTATTTATAAATTAATTCCAGAAAATAGATAAATTAAATTGGTCAAAAAGAGAAAACAACTAAACAACTTAAAAATGTTCTTTTTTTCTTTTATAAATGCTAGTAGTTTAAGAAAATAACTTTTCAAAATAACATGATATATGGAAAAGATTAAGCCATATTCAAACTTGTCAAGATTATAAAAGGAGGTAAATTTCTCAAATGTAGCAATTATAAAACTTTTAAAAAATTTAAAATATTCCTGAGATCCTGAGATAATTGCTGTAATTTTATTTTCATATAGGATTATCGTAGTGCTTGATAAACATTACAACAAACAAGATTCATTTTAGACTATTAGAAATGAGTGAAAATGAATTTTTCATGATAAAATTTTAGAGAAAAACTTATTTTATATATCATGAAAGTAACTTAAAAAGATTACATAAAAAACGAATTTAATTAAAACAATTTATTAAAAAATTGCTAAAAATAGTGCAAGTGTGCTAAAAATTAGTATTTTTATTTTTAATTATTTTCTATTTTGTAAACATAAATTTATCATTCAATATTATGAAATCTTGAAATCAATTTTTTCAATTCAATCACTAAATATATGTAGCGGTACGTGGATGAAATAAAAATTTAATTAAAATAACGCCTAATTAAGTCCAGAAAACATCATAAAAATACAGCATCGTCTAAGAAATACTATGCAAAGCTCAACAAGATGAAGAAATCAGTGAAAACCTTGCCGTCTTTATCAGCATGAAACGGGACTGAATAAATAAAAGTGAATAAAGAGTCAGCATGAATGCTATAAAGTCTTTAAAACATTTTAAAGGAATCTTAAACGCATCAAATTCCAAAAATTGCAATAATAACGTAAACTAAATCCCCATTTGTGATCAAGGCAAATACACTAAAAAAAATCAATTATTCATTTCAAATATTTGATACTTCTTAATTTTCAATGAAACTTATGAAAGAGTTCAATTCAATATTATGTTTCATAACAACAATAATCTTAAGCGAAATCAACAGTACCTTTGAAGAATCTATCCCTCTTTTTTCCAATAACAAATCATCATTTTTCTTTATCATCTCTTCCCAATCCCTCGTCCAAAATCCTTTAAAAGGAAATCCTCTCGGAGTTTTTGAATAAGATGATCAACATTTCCTTTCAAATAGGAGGTCGATTGGCAGATCTTTGAAAGGCAGAATTTCAATCGGATGCTCCCGGGTATTCTTAAATCATCGAGGCTCCTGATTAGCTTTTCTCCTCAGCTGCTCAGACACTGTCGTCCGTTTGAAAGGGACGCAATTCAGAAAGATTTTAGGGAGTTCGTTCCTTTGAGAATAAATATTTACAAGCACTTATCCCAGTTTGTTAATTAGAGCGAATCAAAAGTTTTTGAATACATTGAAACATCTTATTTTAAATATAAATTTTATTTCAATTGTCTTGTTTCAATGGCAATAAAAATCAGAATTTACACTATTCACAATTTGAATGATTTCAGAATTTTAATATGAAATAAAATATTTGCTTGGTTGAATTTTGAATTCAATAGGTGGCGGCACCTGATTTAAATTGGAATTAAAACTCGTTCATGTTTATAATGATAAATTTGAATTTAAGTCTCGAAGAATATAAAATAATTGTTTAAAAAAATGTGCCTACTATTTAATTTGATAATGAAAGTGTACATTATATATATATATATATATATATATATATATATATATATATATATATAAAAGAAGTATAAGAAACAGATATGTAAGTGAAAAATTGAGAAATCCGGCCTGATGACTTTCTCAAGGGTCACCATCAAGCAAGGATTCCAATAAAAAGTGGAATTTTTTTCTGTAAAGAGTTAGACTATTGTCTAAAAAAGTAACTCTTTTATGACCCGAAAAATTCCGAATTTTAAATAGAAGAAAGGCATCAATTTTTAGCACAAAAAAAACAAAAGACAATTAGAAAAAAACCAAAAAAAGACAATTAGAAAAAAAACTCACAAATAAAATTCAAGATTGAAGAAAAAACATATATCACAAAATACTAAATACAATAAAAAAATTAAATACAATAAAAAATAAACTGATATTTGCAAAAGAACAAGTAAGAAAAAGTAGGCACAGAACTTTACAATAAATTAACAATTTTAAGAAGATTATTTTTCAATTCCTCGGGGTCCGCTATGCACTGGCTTCAGCGTTAAAATCTACACTTACATAAAATTTGAATAGGACTTTCCCGTGCTTCTAAAATTAAGAGGAAAATACAATTAACTTTATTATATTAAAAATCTTCTCCCTGTATTTGCCTTTTATCCATGAAATTGTAAACTTATAAAAACTTAAAATATTTTGAATTAAAAAAGCCCGAAATCGAATAATCTACGCACTCCTTAGCTAAAACTTGTCTTCGTATCGGGGGTGGGATTTGACGGCCTAAACTAATCTCTGATTGGACAAAGCACTCTTCCCCAGTATCTTTCCTGATTTGGCATTCGCTTCAATTTCTTCCAGTCTGTTTCATTTGCTCTTTAGCACTGCTTGGGTGCACATCTCTTTCTTAAGGGTATGTTCTAGACTTCTTATTTTCTTACTTGTTCTTTTGCTAATATGGGTTTATTTTTTATTGTATTTAGTTTTTTAATTGTATTTAGTATTTTGTGATATATGGTTTTTCTTCAATCTTGAATTTTATTTTTGAGTTTTTTTTTCTAATTGTCTTTTTTTTGGTTTTTTTATAATTGTCTTGTTTTTTTGTGCTAAAAATTGATGCCTCTCTTCTACTTTAAAATTCGGAATTTTTCGGGTCATAAAAGAGTTACTTTCTTAGACAGAGTACTTTTTTACTTTTTTTAAAAAGAGTTACTTTTTTCTAACACTTTACAGAAAAAAATTCCGCTTTTTATTGGAATCCTTACTTGATGGTGACCCTTGAGAAAGGCCGTATTTCTCATTTTTTCACTTACATATCTGTTTTTTATTCTTCTTAGTTCCACTATGTCTTTAGGAATATCAGCATACGCGCTCT
>JAOUZG010053374.1:576263-647389 GCA_026289955.1 Argiope argentata | reverse complement strand
TATATACCTTTTAATTTCATAGTTTTAAATGGTGGTCTGCCATGGTCTAGCCTCTGCACCGAATCATTAGCTGCATACCTTTCAAAAACTGCACCTACACCTATTTTAAATAGCCTTTTCTCATACCTCTAAATATTGAAAGAAACCACAAATAACCTTTATGAAATTAAAAATCTTACAATTTTCTCCAATAACCCTTAAGATTTTTAAACACAGCAAAGCTACAAATAATTAGACTTAAAAAAAAAGCCCAAAATTGTCATTGATACTCTCCTTGCTAAACTACTCTGTCCTCTCGAAACTTCGGAACTTCTAATTGGACCTCGCACCATTACTTGAAGATGCTTTCTTCTCTCGATAATTCCTCTTCGAGCCACCGCCTCGAATGTTTAGTCTTTGTGTCCTCAAGGGAAGGTACATATATAGGATGTTTTTTTTTATAATAAATATACCGACTATTGGTAGGTTCTTGAATTTTAATTTTAATCTTAATTTTTAATATTTGATTATTTATTATTTTGCGTAGTTTTTTCTTGAGTTTATTATTGTGAGCCTCTTAATTTTTTTTACTGTAATTGTCATTTGCTTTTGTTTTCTCAAAATGTGATGTTTTTTTTATCCTTTAAGGCAGATAACTTTTCGGGTCACAATCGGGTTGATTCTTTTTAGACAATATTCAAAACCCTTTACAGAAAGAAATTCGCCTTTGTTTTGGAATCCCTGCCTAATAGTGTCCATTGACAAAGTCATCAGGCCGGATTTCTTTTCTCATTCATTTTTACTTTTGTTTTATTCTTATTTTCGTTACTGTTTTACTCTAAGATTTTTCTATTTCTGTTTTGGTTCATCTATGCTTTTTACTTTGTTTTTAGGAGTAGCAGCAAAGGCGATATATATATATATATAAGTATTTAACACTTTTAATTTTTTAACCATTGCAATTGGAACAGAATTCCGAATACAAAGTTTGTATTTGTTACATTAAATATGGAAGTCAATTATATAACATTACTTTGGCTTATATGGTGGTTGATAATAGAATGTTTAGAAGAATTAAATCTCCATAGGATGTTCAAATTGTAAAAGCGTCAATGGGTAAAATATATTCCTTGAATTCAATGGTTTTCATCTTGATCGTTGTCTTATCTCTCTACAGAGGTCCTGCTAAGCAATATTTACAACAGAAATGACCATATGTTTTTTAAAATATAATTATGATTGTAAACATCATAGTACATAGACATTTTTTTTTGTTGAAATACCATTGAACCGAAGAAGAAGGAAAAGAAATATTATCTGAAATATTTCTCGTGCATTCTTCAATAAACTGATTTAGTATAGGTAAAACTGAAAAGGGCAGCAGTTTATTTATATTGCATAATGTATTAGGAAGTATTTCCGCATTCATTTATTTTTAAGTTACATTTGTTGATTTCATAAATTCCTTAATTTAAAACAAATATAAATCCATTGGGTGAAAATGGCTTTCTCCTAAACTACGCAAATCTAAAATCGATTCAACCGATAACGTATAGAAAACTTAAAGCCATTCCTATAAAAAATGTATTTTTATATTTTATCCTCTTTCATGTTCCATTGAATTATTCATTAGCCTTTAAAGTTATCTGAATTGTTAAATAAAGTAGACATTTCAAAACTATACAAATACTTCGCATCATAATACTGTGATAAAATCAATTTAGGGAATAAAATGAAGTCATTGCATGTGCTTGTTTCAAATAAATAGTTTTCATATTAGGTTTATGTTAAATACCTATTCCAAGCATAAAGCTTATTTCATTTCTTTTGATTAGAATGTTTGTCTGACTGCTAGGATTAAAAAAATGATTAAGAAGAAGGGATGAACGGCATTGAAAGAGAGCCATACATTACAGAGGATAAAATACTTTAATTTATTCAATCTTCGATTAGGAGTAAAGTTTTCTATCGGTTTGCTAAAATCGGTACATTGCGGAAAAGTGTTAATAAATTTTGAGCTGTATAATTTTAAATACATTTGTTACTTCAAGGAATGGTTCTGAAGAATATCTACAATTCTTTGCAAGAATGCGAAACTTTTATGAGAACTCTTATGATCAATATACTAAGTATTTTAAAGAGCGTCAAAATTCAATTTATTATACTGATTCTAGACATTCAGACATGTTTCAGAAAGGCAGACCACCATGGGGGATGCTAACATCATTTACAAACTGAAAAGTATGAAAGGGAAAGGATGCGAGTTGAATTCTTGCGAAAATCAATACTTTTTTGATAAATTATTTATATTAATAGTAATTATTTAATAAAAAGTAAATAAAAAAATTCTTTGTTGACCTAAGTAGGAGTTTACTTCAAATTATTTTTTTTATATTACTGGTTAAACTGCACACAAAGAATAAATTTTTTAAAAATTTGAATCACAATGAAGGAAAAAAGAAAGGAATTGCGTGATTCGAAAGATTCTAAAAAAGGTGTGAAATAAAGCTCAAAAATGATATAAAAATGAATAGTTCATAATATTGCAAAAATGTTTTCAATGTATTTCAAATGGCTTTTTATTTTTCAGAAAATATTTAGGAGCAAAAGAAATTAATTAAAACTACTAAATTTCTCCAAATGAATTGTAATATGCAGTTTTAATTCTACTTATCAATTTCAGTCCGATAAATTTAAATTCTTGAAAAACTTCAACAACATATTTCTTTATCATTTTTCCTTTACTAGACTGAAATTGAAAAGCAAGCATTGAGCTTTGAGTGGCAGCTTCAGCCATTCAGAAACTCTCTGCTTTCAAAAATGAATTAGGATAATATGATTTTTGATACTATCTATCGGAGTATTAGATTAAAATCTTCTTCATCCTTTTATTGCAATGTTTTCTACCTTTTATCACTTCTTTCACCAGCACTTTGAAACTTTTCCACCTCTCAGACTTCTACGCCTTGATGGTGGATTCAAAAGTTTCTTTGAATATTTTAAATGTTATTAAAAAGAAAGAGTTTTAAACTAGACATAGTGTTAAGCATTTTGCTGGTGATAAATGATTGTACAAATATATAGGCTTTGTTTCCGTTCCCATTTATTGCCCTGTATATGGAAACATCCGAGCATGAAAAATGGGCTGCAGAAGGCTATTACGGTAATTTCTAATTTTTAGAAAAGAAATACTAATGTGAAATGGCCATCACATGTGACAGAATGCCGTACATATTTGCGGTTTTAGTATTCGAACGCGCCTTTATTGCATAAGAAGTAGACGCACCTAATCTTATAGCTTATTTTAAAATGTCTTGGAAATATAGTAAAGCAATACAAGTTGGATGAGGGAAAATGATATCTCATAGTAGCCGACTCCTGAGGTAGAATGCTGCTAAAAATGTATTCCATAATGGAGTTCTTTTTGCGGTCGTAAAAATTGCAGACTACAAGAGATTGGATTATCTTTGGAATAATATCAGAGTGGTCGATACCTACCATATTTTTTGGAGTTTATTGTACTTCCCTACATATGATTGGTAGAGTTTAATAATCGTTTGAACTGGTTTATAGAAAATTGACATTTAAAAGCGCATAGTAAATACAAGTAATAAAGGTAAAACAAATATTGGGGTTATATCTTTCAAACCAACACATTTTACTTGACATTTATGTTCAAAAGATAGTCATAAATACTATATTCCATTGCAATTATAGATCTATCGTGAACGACTATTTCGTATATCATGGTTTCGGAATAAGATTTGAACCAAAAAGCTTTGTATGCTTTGATTGTGCTCTTAACCAGAAGTGTTCAGAAATTGGTAGACCCATGTGCAGTTTAGGAATGAATTTCTCACTGACGTCGGGATAGTTGTTGGAGATGTTATTGTTTTTTCCCAAACGATACGCAAATTTGGATTTTCCCAATTGAAAATTCTTTAGAAAGGCAAGTGCTTCATATATGTTAAAGTTAACTCAAAATCCTGTTTCAGGTACTATCTAGTCATTCCGAGGTTACTCATGAAAACTCTTTCCCTTTATTTTACATCCTTGACTCAAATTTTTGTCTAGATATGTGAGAATAAGTGGAAACACCATCACTGTCCTCATTGTAATGCTGGAAAAAGAAAACCTAACAACTTATGATTGTACATATTCAAATACCGAGGCCTGATTAATTAGTTTTTGAAAGAAGGGATTCGTTTTTCTATTCAGAGTACTAAATAAGATAATCTTCATAAATAATTAAATGACCCTAACACGAAATGGGCAGAATTTTTTTCTTCAACTATTGCACTTTGTAAAAAATAGTCTCACCATATATTATTAAAAGGAAGTGAAATTTTGTTGATTCTCAGCCGAGAACTTTATATACATGTGCATAAAAGTTTTCTTAGGGTTTTTTTTCTAATTTCGCAAACGTGTTACCCAATCTTGAATTTAAAAAAAAGATTTTGAAAAGTCCTTAAGTCTGGGGATTTACGAAACCATATATTATTAACATCAAGTTAATAAGCTTCTTTGAAAAGGATTCGTAATAAAAATTTCTTTCATAACTTATAAGCAATTTATGTGTTTTGAAAAAGTAGGTTTAGTTATTTTTATAATATCTTTTAAAACCTTTCATTAAATCTAAAATTTAACCTTTAATTGATAGAATTCTCAATTTTTTGTTGTGAAATGCATTATTCTTATTTCCTTGTGTATTTCAATGATACAAAATTTATATTTTCTGCCTTTTTTTATTTTTTGGCAATTGTGAAATTTTATAATCAAATGCTATATTTGCAGGAGCATTTTTAAAATCCATTTAATTTCAATTATTACTTTTAAGCTTCAGTGTTTCGTAAACGTCAAACTTTATGTATTTTTATTGATCTGAAATGAAGTTTTATTTTACTTATATAACTTTAATTAACTTAATGAATGCGAATAAGATTCTAAAATAAATGATTTAAAGTAAAGTAAAACTATTTGAAGAAATTTTGCAAAAATTCATTTTTTTTATTTTTTAAAATATAGAGTAATATGCAAAAAATTATTATCAGTTTTTGTTTTGAACTTGATAAGAACAAAATATTCTGTAATATGATATTCAGAGTTTTTCCTCTGCACTAAATACTACAATTTTTCGGGGTGAAGGAATTTGTTAAGAGGATTTGCTTTTTCAAATCACTTTGACTTGGATGTGCTATTATTGGGAAAGTAAAGTATGTATAAGGTTTTAAGAATAGTTCCTGGAAGTCTTCACAAAACAAACAGCTGTTTCACTTTTCTATTTAAAACATTTGTCTTGATTTTAAAAGAAGATTCTTTTAGTTTGGGGGTTTTTCAGAGTCAGTCTTCTAAAACTTTCAACGGCATTGCAGAAATGAATGGTATCTACAAAAAGGTTTTGAAGTTATTTATATTTGATCGAGGGTTCTGACAATGTAATAACAACAAAATGGTTAGTAGCAAGCTCAAAAACAGATAGCTATGCTAAAGCACTGAAAAACAATGAAGTATTTAAAGATAAATAAAAATCGTTGTAAAATATTTTTATTCAAGAGAAACTTCGTAATCCTAAGAAAATTATCAAGTTATATACTATCATTATACTATACAAAGAGGAAAGAACAAAAAAAGTAAAGAAAACAAAATCACTAGGAACTAGAAATAATTCATAAAGCTCATAATTCTAAGTTTTTGAAAGCTATTAATAATATTTTGACTAAAATAGTATCTAGTTTTCTTATAATTGGAGAACTAATTTTCAAAATTCGTTGCTAAGTAGAACGAAATAACGTAAAGAAAATAGTTTCTTTTGAAAATAGTGTACTTCATAAAACTTTAGGGAATACGAAGTCTATTTATATTAGGTTATTAACAAAAATAACGCCAACAAGCCTGTTCTTGTCAAAGCACAAAGTTTTCAGTTTTGTATTTCCTGCGGTGCAATTAATTTTCACAAACTTTAAATTTTTTTAAATAAAAAACTATATTGAGGATAGGATATACTTATTAAATAATTTTGTAATCTTTATATCTAGATTTAAAAATATTCAAGTGTTTGCAGGTTGTTTTAAATATCAGTAATATGTGTGTACAAACATATTTAATTTGAAGGCGAATAGAGAGGTTATTATCTGCTATTTTTGTTGAGACAGTGATTGCAAATTGTTTAATGCTAAAACTTTCGGTCACTGTTGCGTGAAATTACTTAAATTGCAAGCTAATACTATTTTAATAGCATAATCATTATAATTTTATTTGTAATGTAATTTTAATTGTAAATAGAATAATTAGCATATTTATTGATCTTAAGGTGAGAAAAAAGTATAAAGGCATAATTCAATCTGTTTGAAGCTACGAGACTTGTTTTGGGGCGAATTTTTCCATGGGCAAGTAGCGAGAACGATGCTGACTCTCAAATTCCAATACAAAATCTATCATGCCCTCCAACTTGAATATGCTTCATTTGTGAAGATTAAAGGAAAATGTGCGCCCATCAACAGAACACCAGCTTTCATGGCAAACTAATAGCCAATAACCGTAATTAGCATTATGATTCTTTATTAGTTTCATTTTTGTTTGTCAAGTCTCTAGGACAAATCCTATGAATCTGTGTTTAATGAAGATCACACAAAGTCAGCTGATTTCGTAATAGATTTTATAACTATTTCAGTGTCGATCATAAGCACTTGTGTATATTAATTTCAAATCTTTCACATCGCCATTTCTGTTTGACATTTTAACTATTTACTTTTGACTTGTTTAATAATACACGAAATTCTAGTTTGTGTATATTTCATTTAAAATAATGGTCTGTATTGGAACTGTGTAAATTTAGGGAGTGCGCTGTCAAATTCTCATCATCTGAACTCGATGCTGCACAATGAAATCCATTAGAAAATATGCGTCTCATAGCTTTCAAACAAGATAATTTTGAATCTAATGTAACTAAAGGTCAAAGGTAAAGACAAATTTTTAAACCAATTTTCTTCAATTATTGTGCTTTATTATAAAATTAAAGTTTCTGTTGCAGTAATGTTTCACCAACCAATATGCAGAAAATAAGAGTCTCTGTTTTGTGCCAATATTTAAAGTGGAAATTATTATTTCGTTAGAAAACAATGAAGTTCTTTGCAGTAATGTGTAAATATACGTTTGTGTTATATGTAAATTTTTGTGAATTATGTGCTACTATTTTAAATAAATAAGCAAAAAATATGTTATTGTTTAGGGGGGAGGATACAACAATTTCTTGAAATGATGAGCTATATTCGAATTTATTTATGAAATCTTCATAAACCTTACCTCCATTTTATACTAATATGCATAAAATATAAAATAATATTTCTTTAGAAAACGCCAAGAATTCTTTGAAATAGTGAGTAAAAGTACATTTTTTATAATATGCAAATTTTCTTGAATTATACCTGATGCATGCCTCTATTTTATAAAAATGCGGATAAAATAGAAGTACTTTTCTCATTTAAAATTGTGAAAATTTCTTTTTAATAATGAATAAATATGTATTTCAGATAATATTGAATTATGGAAATGCTCCCGAAACAGCCATAATGTAAATGCCTATTTAATATCAGTGCGGGTAAAAAAAGTGTTTGCTACAAAATGCGAATATACCTAAAATATATTTTATATTAGTTTTATTCTGTTTATACATATTTTATATAAATCTGCACAAGACAGGAGTTGTTGTATCGTTCGACAATATTACGTATTCTTTGGGATGCTAAGTAACTATGCATTTTTTAATAGTTATTAATATTGCAAATGCCCGTTTGAGATCTCCATTTCTCTGACCATCTGTAACTGAAATAGGCTGTCCAATGACAAAATGAGACATATGATTTCATTCAAAGTCCATTATACACTGAAGTGACAAAAGTCATAGGATAGCAATATGTAAATATACAGATGGCAGTAGTATCGCAGCAAAAAAGTATAAATGCGCAGTGCGTTTTCCAGAGCTTTCATTTGTGTTCAAGTTATTCATGAGAACAGGTTTTTCGTGATTTATGGCGGCACGACGAGAATTAATAGACTTTGAACGTGGAATGTTAGTTGGAGCTAGACGCATGGGTCATTCCATTGCGGATATCGTTAGTGAATTCAACATTCCGAGATCCACAGTATCAAGAGTGTGCCGAGAGTATGAAATTTCAGGCATCCCATCCCATCATGGACAGCGCAGTGGGCGACCAATTGCACTTAACGACCGAGACAGCCGACGTCTGTGTAGAATGGTCAATGTTAATAGACACGCAACACTTCGTCAAATAACTGCAGGAATCAATGTGGGACGTACGAGGGACGTGTCCGATAGGACTGTGCGGCGAAATTTGTCTTCCTTGGGCTATGACAGCAGAAGACCGACTCAAGTGCCTTTACTGACAGCACCACATCGCCTGCAGCGACTCTCCTGGGCTCGTGAGCATATCGACTGGTCCCTAGACCAGTGGAAAACCGTGGCGTGGTCAGAAGAGTCACGATTTCAGTTGTTACGAGCTGATGGTAGAGTTCGAGTGTGGCGCAGACCCCACGAAGCCATGGACCCAAACTGTCAGCAAGGCACTGTTCAAGCTGGTGGTGGCTGCATAATGGTGTGGGCTGTTTTTATAGGGCATGTACTCGGTCCTCTGGTGCAACTGAACCGATCATTGATTGGAAATGGTTATATTCAGCTGCTTGCAGATCACTTGCAGCCATTCATGGGCTTCACGTACCCACACAACGATGGGATTTTTGTGGATGACAATGCGCCATGTCACCGGGCCAGAACTGTTCGCGATTGGTTTGATGAACATTCCGGACAATTCCAGCGCATGATCTGGCCACCTAGATCGCCCGATATGAATCCCATCGAGCATTTATGGGACATCATCGAAAGGTCCGTTCGTGCCCAAACTCCTGCACCATCCACACTTTCACAATTATTGACGTCTATACAAACAGCATGGTTCAATATTCCTGCAGAGGACTTCCAACGACTTGTGGACTACATGACACGTCGAGTTGTTGCACTTAGCCGGGCAAAAGGAGGACCGACACGATATTAACAGTCATCCCATAGCTTTTGTCACTTCAGTGTATGTTTGGGACATTCTCTCAGGATTGATTCTTTCTGCGAATCTCTGTCAAAACTTCACTGACACGTTTGTTTCAATTCAAATAGGCTAATGCCATTAAATACTGATATTTCGAAGGTAGCATCTCGCTCCAAGTGATTATTATAAAAGTGGTCCCTCCTCAGTTTTTTTTATTTATTTTAACTGTTTTAATTCGAAATTTCATAACACATTCATTCACAGATTTACTTTCAGGAAAAACTTCTCATCATTCTTCATAGAAGAATAAAGAGAAGTTTGCTCTGAATAAAAAAGAAAATTAATATTACCAATGAAAAAGATTCTGATTTTACGTTATTATTTCAAAATAGACGTTACGTTATTACGTTATTATTTCGAAATCACCCAGGTCCTATCAAAGGTCCAAAAATGACAACTACAGACCCAGATCCCAAAAACAGCTTCTAATAGATCAAAGGAAAAATACAACAGCCTGTTTGCGTCAACTGCAAGGAAACTGGGCATTAAGCCACTTGGAAAGGTTGCAAAAAATTTCCTAAACTCACTAATGGAAACGGAAGATTCTCCTACGCCGAAATCACAAGAAAAACAACAAGACATCAATCCCCTCTTCCTAAACCCTCGATTAAGAAATTTGAAGTTATCTCAACCCGGAAAGTTTGAAGTCTTCTCCTCAATCTTAGAAACACTCCAAATACTTAGGGAGCCAAGAGAAATCCTCCAAGATTTCCCGAAATTAATTAAAGCAGCTAAGATGGCCAAGAAAAGCGTCAACAAAAAAGAAAAGAAGCTCATAATCCTGAATCCTCTCATTGACTAAGTCATTCCACAACAAGTTTCAACCCTTTGACAAATCCTTTTTTCTAGCTCACACCCAAAAATCAGCGAAATCCTTCCTGCTTCACCCTCTCCTTCTCCCCTGGACATCTTTGCTCCCATTAGCCGAGAGAACTCTCCCTCACATGCCTCATGCTTCTCTGCTATAAGATCCGGTCCAATATTGCTCTCACCATCATTAAGACCTAACGCAGATCATGGTAACATAACAAAAGTCAAGTTATTATTTCAGTTTTTCATCTTTAAGAGGATAATTCTCTTCCGAGCACAGGTGTCCCGACAAGTTACCATTGAACTCGAACCCGCTACTTTTTGAATTCCTCGAGCACAAAAGAGTCCTTTACTCCAATGTGTACTGTGAGATACCCCGAAGACTACAAAGGTCCATTAAGAACAAAAGACTGCGGCTACTCACTGGTGTGTGTGGGGGAAGGGGTTCTGCTTCATGATAACGCGCGTCCACACCTTCTCCAGGGTCACACACTTTTCCCAAGCTAAACCAAGTTTGCCAAGCAGCTCGACCTTTTACCTTATATCCCGGACATGTCTCTCTGCGTTTTCCCTGTGTTTAGTTCTAGAAAAAACATCTGGAAGGGAAGTGCATCCGCGGAGGCCGAACTCAAGGACACCATAAAGGACTGGGTCTCGACCCCAAGGAACAAGGAATCTTTCGGCTCATTAATCAATGGGATCATTGTGCTCAGACTTAGGGTGTCTACTTTGAGTAAATATCAACAATTTATTCCTACAGTATCGTTTCGTACATGTACCTTTTCATTTGAACACCTCCTATATTTAACAGAAAGGTACATTTCATTTCCATTCATTATCAATACCTATTATATGAGATAATTAAAGAGATTGAAAAGAAATCCTATCCAATTAAGTATTTTTGAATTTGTTTAAATTTCTGGTAAGTTCATGAGTATGGGAAAATTAATTAGAAAATAGAAAGCACAAACTATAAAAAATAAGGTTCTCGAATTGCATTGTACGAGTGTGATTAATCAAAAATTCAATTTCAGCTGTTTATTATTTGCTTGAACATTAATATCAATATTTAACATAAATGCACAATTATTTTTGCACCGTGAGTGTTAAGATCAACGTCATGTGCCCCGCCCACATGAACAGCGCCACCTACTGGAAAATGTAAAACGATTGAGTAAGCTACAAGCTTTGATACTAAAAACATCAAGTTTTTACATTCCTCACCATGCAGTTTTTCGTCCCGAAAGTTCATCTACACCTTTACGTGTTGTTTTTGATGCTTCTGCGACTTCAAATAATGGAGTTTCTCTTAACTCTATTTTATTAAATGGGGGAACAGTGCAACAAGAGCTTTGCTCTATAATTTTAAATTTCAGAACCTACAAGTATGCATTTTGTGCTGACATAAAAAAAATGTATCGGCAAATTTTGATAGATGAATCCGATAGAAACTTGCAAAGGATCCTCTGGAAGCCTAATCAATCTGCTCCTGTGGAAACTTACAGGTTATGCACTGTTACCTATGGTACAACCTGCGCACCATTTTTAGCGACTAGAGCTTTAAAGGCGCTCGCTGAAGAAGAACAAATAACTACCCTGAAGCAGCCGCTAAACTTATAACGAATACTTATGTAGATGATATTTTGACTGGTAGTAATAACTTGCAAGCAGCTAAAGATTTACAGTATCAATTAATTGAGCTGTTAAAGAAGGGATGCATGGAACTCCATAAGTGGGTTTCAAACGATTCCGAACTTTTGAATGATCAAAAAAATTTAGAATATTCATTTCCATCAGAGTCTGACACAGTAAAGACTCTTGGAATGCTGTGGCGCCCAACATCCGACGTTTTCACGTTTAGAGTGGCTTGCAATTTAAAGAATAATTTCACAAAGCGAGAAGTTCTTTCAACTATTGCCAGATTGTTTGACCCGTTGGGTCTTATTGCTCCTGTGATTACAATTGCGAAATTATTCATGCAGAGACTTTGGCTTCAAAGGCTGAGTTGGAATGATCCAATTCCACCAAATGACTTGCATGACTGGATTTATTTTTTAAAGGACTTACCGGCAGTGAACGAGCTAGAAGTTTCAAGAAATTCACTCATCAACAATTCAAGTTCCATCGAGTTACATGCATTTGCAGATGCTTCTAGCAAGGCATTTGGCGCAGTTTTGTATTTGTGCTCCAAAAATGAATTAGGTGAAGTGCAATCCAGCATTTTGTGTAGCAAGTCACGTGTGTGTCCCATCAAAGCGATGACTATACCCCGTTTAGAATTGTCTGCAACATTGCTGTTGGCTCGTCTTGTATCCAAGGTGATATCAACTATTCAAGTGCCAATTAATCACATCTACATGTGGACTGATTCAACAATTGCGATATCCTGGATAAAAACTCCACCAGAAAGGTTAAAAACTTTTGTTGCAAACAGAGTAAGGGAAATCAATTTGTTGTGCCCAAATTACGATTGGAGACATGTAAAATCAGCAGACAATCCTGCAGATCTTATTTCCAGAGGTGTGTCAGCTAAAAACCTAGTGAACAATTCATTATGGTTTAATGGACCATCTTTCATAAAATCAAATATGTGTTTACCTGTAGAAATTAATGACTCTAAAAATGATGAAGAATATCTTAAGGAAGTTAAAACTTCCAGTGAGCCAGTATTATCATGTAAAATTTCTGATGAATTTGTTACTAATATTTTGGATTTGAGTAATAATTATGCTAAAATTTGTCGTATTGTTAGTTATATTTTTAGATTTGTGTTTAATATGAAGTCTCCTACTGAAAGAAGGAAAGGTAAGTTGGAAATACAGGAGATCAAGGAAGCTTCTAATTTCTTGGTAAGAAAGGTACAATTGTCTGAATTTGCAGATGAAGTTAAAGTTTTATCTAAGAATGTTAATCTAAATCAGAGTAAAATTAAAAACTTGGCCCCATTTTTAGATGAAAATAATGTTCTTCGTGTGGGTGGCCGTTTACAAAAGAGTAAGCTAACTGTAGACGAAAGACATCCTAAGCTTCTGCCTTCCAATCACAGGCTTACAAAACTAATAATGTGCTCATTTCATTTAAAACATTTGCATGTAGGTCCCCAAACTTTACTGCACCTTGTCAGGCAGGAATTTTGGCCAATTGGCGGGAGGAATTTAGCCAGAAAAATAGTTAATGAATGTGTTGTTTGTTTCAAAAACAAACCAATCAGCTGTAACCAATTGTTAGGAAACCTGCCAGCTGAGAGAGTTAATCCTAGTCCACCATTCTCAAATTGTGGGATAGATTTCTGTGGCCCTTTTTTAATTAAATATAAAGGTCAACGCAAGGGTATCTTTCAAAAGATTTATGTAGCAGTCTTTATTTGTTTTGCTACTAAAGCAATTCATCTAGAATTAGTCACCGATCTAACATCTGAAGCTTTAATTGCAACTTTAAAACGCTTCTTTGCACGACGAGGCAAATGTTCTTGTATTTTCTCAGACAATGCTGGGAACTTTGTAGGAGCAAATTCAGAGTTGAAGAGACTGCTAAAATTAGTAAGTAACCCTGATAATAATTTAGCTAACTATCTAATTTCAGAAAGTATTAATTGGAAATTTATTCCTCCAAGATCTCCAAATTTTGGAGGTTTGTGGGAATCAGGAGTCAAATCCTTCAAACATCATCTAAAAAGAGCGGCAGGTGCTGTTAAATTAACTTTTGAAGAATTTTTAACTTTGACAGCTGAAATTGAAGGAATCTTGAATAGCAGACCCATTATTCCAATGTCTTCTGACCCTCATGATTATTCAGCCTTAACGCCAGGCCATTTTTTAATTGGTCGTCCTTTAACGTCAATTGCTGAACCATCATTAATTGAAAGGGCAGATAATTATTTGTCTAGATGGAAAAGGGTAACTAAATTATTGCAACAAATTTGGAAAGGTTGGAAGCGGGATTATTTAAATAATCTTCATCTTAGAAACAAGTGGCAATTTACAAAGGATAATGTGAAACCTAATGATATGGTAATACTTAAGGACACTGATTTGCCTCCATATAGATGGAAATTAGGTAGAATCCAAGAAATAGTTAAGGGTTCAGATGGTTTAGTTAGAGTAGTAACCGTCAAGGTTGCAAATGGCATTGTTAAAAGAGGCATAAGCCAAATATGCTTGCTTCCCATAAATAATTGAACATTTGTAAATTACACATGATATTAAATTGCTTTATATAATTGATCTTAATGTATCTCCAAAGGATATACAGTACATTTGAATTTCATATATGTATATATTTTATTTCTTTTTTGTAATGTATAATGTGCATATTGTTTTGTATCGAATGTTTATATGGCAATTTGTTTAATTTGTAATCGTATAATTGTATCTGTAATTGAAATTGTATAATTTCAAGGCGGGAGTATGTTAAGATCAACGTCATGTGCCCCGCCCACATGAACAGCGCCACCTACTGGAAAATGTAAAACGATTGAGTAAGCTACAAGCTTTGATACTAAAAACATCAATCTCCCATGAAGCGGAGTAATCTCCCGATTAAGCGGAGCAAAATCTATAATAACTATGTCCCATAGCGGATAAATTGTAAAGGTCCCATTTAAGCGGACAACTAAATAAATAATTCTTTAAGAGGTCCGTCGTATTGATTTCATACCTCTCCAGTGAGAGCTTTAAAATTTAATATATTACCCAACATATTCTGTATATTGTCTTTTATTCATAATTTATTCTATTTCTAGTATTTCAAATTCAAATAAGCAGACTAATAACAATCAAACCTTTAAAAGCAATTATTTAAACAAACAATGGAAAAACAATTTAAAATAGGTTTCAAATCCTATGCGAATTAAGAGAATTTACTAATTTCTATTTTAATAAACACACATTTTAAAACTAAAAAAGCTGAATTACATACTATGTTATCACCTATATAATTCCCTGCGTTTAATTTTTAATTTGATTTAGAATTGTAAACAAAACCCTTACCTTATGATTGCGTAATGGTTAAAAATAAGCAGTTACTGTAAAAAATATCCCCCAATTAGAAAGAACATACACAGAAGCATTGCCTGCCAATAAGAAACGAAACGCAAATAGTTTAGACGTCCTCGAAACGATATCCTTCTCTGTTTTCGCAGAACAAGGCACGCAGCAGTAAACCTCCGTTTCTCGTAACCATCAACAGCCGGGATTTCATATTTCCGAAAAAATAAATGAATAAGGGAAAATAAAACTGTAGAAAAAGATAAAAATTTAGAAAAAGTTGTTTAAGGGGAGTATACACGAACTAAAACGATAGTACTTTTTTTTAGATTCTTGCATCAACTTAGAATAAAAAATTCTCTATCTCGGCTTTAAACCGAAGGTTTTTCCCCAAGAGAATCCATTGCTTATGTCAATTTTGCGAGGTACTTATCTGCGATCAATAGATAACGTAGATTCCAGGACTAACCCCCTCTTCCTTTTCTTTTCTTTATTCCGGCCTAAATATGTGGTATTCCAATAATACTACATTCAAAAGTATTTTAGTGTTTTTTTTCCAAATATTGTTATTGTTTATTATTATAGCTGTCTTCGTTCAAAGCGAATGTAAACAGAGGCGAATCATGAGTAAGAATTTTTTTTATTTTCATTGTTTTCACTCATGATTATATAAGAAAAAAAAAGCTACCAAATATAAAAGAATGTTGAGGCTAAAATAAAACTTTTTTGACATGGTATTTCTTGAAGGAAGCATTGGTAGTCGTTGGTGAGTAAGAAATTTAAAATAAAAAATAGCCCCACTTCATTCGATGTACCCGAGGGATTTCGCTCAAATAGCCGATCTTCTTACACTCGCTTAAAAATCGGATGATGTTTAGAAGAATATGTTTGGCATCGCTACGCTGTTTATTCGATGTTATAAAATCTCGCCTTTTCCTCTTTTCCATTTAATGCAGTGGAATTATTTACAGGAATAAAGAATACCAAAAGAGAATTTTGTATTTCGTTTATTCGGATAAGGTGTTTGAGAAGCAGCGTTATTTGATACTTTTTGAATATTCTCTCAAAAAATATTTGGCGAATTCAAGCGTGGGTTTCTAATGAATAAAATGAATAAACATATTTAAGTGTTAGAGTTAGCACTAAAGAATGATTATTATAACTATTTTAGTTGCATATTGGTAAGAATCTAATTTATTTTTATCAGAACTCACAAAAATGAAAGGAAATTTTATTTTGAATTTGTTTGAAAAAGGTCTATGTATGGACATGTTTTACGGTTAATGATTTTAAAGAGGATTTTTAAATATATTTAAAATTTACTGAAATATTCCATGCAAGATTAAGAATTACTAAAAAGTATGAATTAAAACATGATTTTATCTGATATATTATTATAATTTTGTCTTTTTTGTAATTAATGCGTGCAAGTGGAGAATAGCGAAATGGAATTTTTGTATCTATTAGCATAAATTTTTATGAAAAAATGTTTTGAAGATTTTAAAATAAGCCCTTTAAAATCTATTTGTGTTTCATTATCTTTTTATAGCTTAAACAATGAAACCTTTTGATATTGATAAAAGGAAATTTCTACGGTTAATTTTTTTGTAATGATGATGCCTACCTACTCACAGAAGTGATCTTAATTGATTAAGGAATTCCATATTTAAGAATAATGTTTTTATAATTCTTGAATATTTGATCAAAAATTATTAACTGATTCTCAAAAATGATTGACTGGGAGTTTACTGACTAAATAATAGAAATCATAGTAGCTAGAAAAAATAAATATTTAAACAACGTTTTCTCTTATTTACTTCAGAAATTTCATTTTATGAAAAATATCAATGGAAGAAAATTTCTTATTCAAAGTTATTTTTTCAAAATGTATTAATTTGTTACATAATATTGAATGATATACCTTATGTGAAATTAAAAAAAATAATCAATTTAATTCTGCCAATTTTGGGTTTAAAACATTTTAGCATAATTCAAAATATATAAAGTTTTTATACTATATACATTTGCAATTTTATTCACTACTTGGAGAATTCTTATTCCATAATACCAAAACTTCCGGAAATCCCTCAATAAAAAAATACTGAGTGATATCTTATTACAAGTTTTAAGAATTCCTTTTTTTTTCAAAAAGTACACAAAGTGTTAGCATTTAAAATAATTTAGGGATTTAATGCAATTTGAATGGACCTCAATCCATTTAAAATATTTTTAATGACTGCATAATTCTCTTATCTTGTATGATTTAAAATATTTTGGCAAGTGATATTTCAGCTGAAAATCTCGAAGTTTTTAAATTTTTTTTTTGTTTAAGTCTAATGAAATATCCACGAAAATTCTTCTCAATAGAACACTTTTTTTAAATTCTCGACGAAGAGTAAGAAAACAATTTCTTTTTTATTTGAGTAAGGGTATCAAAAATTGTTTATTTTTACCATAACACCACTTTTGACTCACTATTTTTATTGAACTGCAGGTAATCTGTATCTAGAATATTTTATTTTTTATCTATTGAAAGGACAACTTAGTAAATATTTTAAATGGGATATAAATTTTTCCTGATAAATGTTTCTAAAACTTCGCGCATTTTTTTCTCCTGAATTTAATATTTTTATCTTCATTTTGCAGATTCATTTGCTGTTTTTGCTGTTCACGTGTCCGCTTTACAACGAAAGAAGGGGTGCAGTAGCTTCTGAGAGATGGGCCCCTGACCAACCGAGGGTGGAAGTCAGACTTCTAGCTCACATACGTTACAAACCCTTATCACCGGGTGGACATCATTCATTCATCCACATATCGTAGTTTATATCTAGAAGAGAGAACGATCACCTCTGACCCATTCATTCAATAGCAATATTTGAATCTAAAAAGTTATTAATAAGCGTGGTAAAGGGTGAGGGGTTCAAAAGGGTCAGATATGATCTTTAATGTTTTTTATTGCTATTTAAGGAAGTGAAACACTATGGAAGCAAAACCGTAGAAGAGTTGAAATATACAATAAGATGCAAATCGTCGTAACTTAAGTGATGCTTTGCTGCTGTACCTATTCAGATTCGGGAGAAAGGTTAAACAAATTGATGATAAATTGAACTATTTTGTTGCTATAGATACAACTGTTTCTAAGGGAGATGGAATAGATTCTATTGCTTCTAACGGGAATAATTTCGGACTTTCACTGAAAGTTTTGTTTCATAAAGTCGTGGCTGTCAGTAAATCCTGCAGCAATGTAGTAATAAACATACTAAGAATTTTTTTAAATCAGGGTTTTACATTATTTGAATCCTATTCGGAGAACCCTACTTAATAGGAAAATAATAGAAAAATTATTAATCGTTTTAATTGTAACTTTAAAAGAAATAATTCATTAATACAAAAGTGTTTCAATTTGAATTTTTTAAATCTAAAGATATGAATGAGCATAAATAATGCAAGAGCTTTGAATAAAACTGAAGCTTGGAAATCTTGAACCTTCAGAAGTAAAAGGCTCATATTTTATGCATCATGTATTTAAGACTTCCATTAGCCGGTTTGAAATGTAGAATTAATACATTTCCATCTTAGTTTGATCTTTCGAAACTTTTAAATCAAGAAATTGTAGTCAATTGAAAAATATTTTTAAATCACGCTTTTAGTTTATAAGAATATATTTAATATTCATTGGAGATATATTCAGTCATTGAGAGGAGGAGATTATTTAATATTCAATAGAAAGTCTAGCAGATTATTCATTAAGGGTTATTTTACTATTTATCTGATAATGAAATAATTTTATGCAGACGGAGCATTTTTTGAATAATAGAAGCAGTGGTAGACCCCAATCGGAAAAGCCATAGGTAATAAATATCTATGAATTTCTGGGGCAATGATTATCAGAATATTTGAGACCATAATTTAAGAAATGATGGATTTTTATGCATTAATTTACATTCTCGTATTAAAAGGAAACCAATTTGCGAGAAAAATTCCATCTTCGATTGAAATTTTTTTTCATAGAATTTTTGATAAAACTATATGTTTTTTCATTAATATACACATATATAATGCATCGATTCCCAAATTTTAATTACAGCACTATTTGAAGACTGCTTTTTTGTCAGATTGATTAGAGTAAATCATAAGAAAAACTGATAAATAGGAAATAGAAGGATACACAAAGAATAACAGAATTGAGATATAACTTGTCTCGATTTAATTTTGTATCCTGAACATTTAGAGTATTCTGCGTAACTTATAATAGTGCAGATTTCTGAAGAGGAATCAAACATTATTCGAATAAATAAACCAGAAAGGAACGAGATTTTCCGTCATGAAATAATCGACAGGTGACAGTTGTTTTTCAAAAAATAATTTATTTTTGCTGTTGCCATTACAATCAACATTCCGTTTAGATGTGCAGTTGAATACAGCGCAGTTGAATTTCTGTGACTCTGCCTATACCTTCAGAAATTCCCAGAAGACAAAATAATAACCCCTCAAAAGCAAGCCAATAGGGAATAACTGCTTCGTATGTGGCCTGTCTGACATTTATAAACGCTAAGCAAAAAAAAAAAAAAAAAAAAAAAAAGAGGCATGCCCTCTTTTGTGAGAAAAAGTTTTAAGAAATCGATATGGAAATTGAGTGAGTTAATATTAACTTTTCATTAATTTACGACAATAGACATTTGCCAAGATAAAATAATTAACTAATTCGAAAACGAATTGAAAAAAATAAGAAATTTGTAAATGTATTGAAAAGTATCTCAAAAGCAGTTTTTCTCCAGCTCCTTGAATATTTGAAACTACTGTCTTTACTTGAATTGGCTTGGCTCATCAAACAAATTCAAAATGAAGACCAAACCAAAATTAAAAACTGTAAAAAAATGTGAATGTTTTCGTTTCTTGAGGACAGCAGAATAACGTGTCCTCAGTGATCAAACATGAATAATTTAAAGCTCCTTATTTGCCGGCTTGCTTGCACAGAGGTAGCGTGTCTTCCTCGTGTTCGAGTCCCGGTTCGGGCATGGTTGTTATTCTGTGTGCTATCTGTGAGATGTATGAATGTGCCCCCCCCTGTAAAAAGTGGTTGTGCAAGCGAATGTGTGGTGAGTGTGTAGCAAAGTCGTACTCTTGGCCCTAGTTGGCGCTACTCAAATACAAGAGACGCTTCATTCGGCTTAAATCTGCTGCTGGGTTCGGCAGCGGGCTTGTCCATGAAAAGTGCCATTTGACACAACAACACAAAGCTCCTTATTTAAAAGAAGACAATACATTGTGATCATTCATCAAATCATTGAAAATTTCCTTAATTTTTAAGAAGCTTCGTAGTAGATATATGAGAATTGCAGAAGTGCTATATTCAAAGTACTGTATTCTATTTACATATAAAAATAATTCACTTATCTACTGAATTTTGTAATTGGAAAAATTGACTGCAATAGATATTTTATTTATATAAATTAAATGTATTATATTAATTAAAATCATTCAACAATAGAAACAAATCTTGACTGCCTGTTTTAATTTAAAAAATGCTATTCATTCTTAGCATAATTTTAATAAATTCATCTTTTTTGTTAATTGAATTGTCATTGTAAGTGGTAATTGGTTTCGTAAACTTTGAGTGAGCCAAATTTTATTACCTCTGACATATTATTCAATGGCGACCCCCCTTATTACTCCAGAGCTTTCCTCCCAGAGCTTTAAGCACTAACTCTTCCAGAGCTTTTACCTTCCACGATATATGATGGATTATTAATAATGTTTCTGAATCCGTATTCGAATGTTTTTGAAACCACCAGTTAAAGCATTCCTCAAAGATATTTTTTTGAACGCATAAAAAAAAAACACCTGCCGAATTGCCTTGAAAAATTGCTCTAATTGCTTGGGTAATCGCGGATCTCAATATTTTTTCATGCTACTTTTCTTTCTTTGTCTTGTCCAAACTCTCCAAATAGTTCAATACTTATTTATTACACTTTTCTTCAATTGAAATTTTTATGATACATGAAGAAGGCTCTTATAAAATGCCCTGCAGAAATGTCTTTATTGAATTCGCTGTCAGTAATTGATCTTCCGAATGTGCCAAATTGATATATCATAACGAAAGGAGATTTCCACACTTGGAAGTAAACGTGTTTACTAACTGTGTGAAAGTGTTTTTTCAGTGGAGATTGTATTAATGCAGCAAAAATAGAGCTACGATTTCGCAACAGCATATGAAAAGGGGATTCGAATGAGATAAATCTGAATGATTAAATTAATTCCTGAAAACATTTTAAAGCAAAATCACAAATCACTTATTGAATTTTAATTTAAATATTATTCGCATTTTGTTTGAAATATTATGGATTTAATTCTCAGTGGTATTTACTGTTCGTTTTTACAGAATAATATTTTTTATTTGTATTTTTAAATAATCATTGTTTCTTGGGCGTTTCAATTAAGACACTAAAATACGTTTTTTTTTGTGGATATATTCACCATCTAAATGTCAACTAGGAGAAAAATTAACGTTTTGCTAAATTTGATGACGAATTCTGAATATTTCGTTAGCTTTTTATTTTCTTGTAAAATAACGAAGTTGCGATGTTTCATGAGTTGTGGATCGAGATCGTTCGCCTCTTAGATATATGCAAAAACTAAGAATAAAAAATCCAGCCAAGAAATAAATGATTAGAAGAAAGGTAAGTTTAAATTTGTAGTTATCAAAGAAAATACTTCAATTTAATTTGATGTCGGGATCCTGTTTCTTAGTTATATAGGCGTACTAATGTTGTGTCAATTTATGAAGCAATCGAAAAAGTTTAGAATTCGTGCTGCACATTATTGCATATTCATCGATAACTTTTTTTATTTTCTTTTTGTAATTGGTAAGTTAATTTAAACTATGACAAATAATTCATTTCATAAAATAGATTACAAATTATGGCTACAAATTAGAGATTTTGACTTATCTTTCTTCAGAAGATAAATAACAAAGTCATGATAGAATGTTATTGAAATAGTAATGACAAAAAGAGAAATAAAAAATGTCAACAATTATTTTCATTTATATTGTAATGACTTGATCCAGGTCGGTCAAATAAATGGATAGCGTTTTAACACAAATGTTTTATTTACAGCTTATATACAATAAAAAAACTCATCCTCATCTAGGTTATTATGCTAGGAAATATTTACATCTGGATTAACAGTTCCATGACTAATACAAAGAAAACTAACAGGCTGTTAGCGTATCCGGCTACTGCAGCTAGCTCAAAGAATCTATGGATATATCTCCGGTAGATCTTTAATCAAAAGCTCGAGACTTCTCCCCAAAGAAAAATCTCCGGTAGACCTCGAGATCATGTGATATCTCTTCAGCTCAGCTCTCAACTCCTCTCGTCCTTTCAAAATCTTCCATTATATCTTCGATTAACTCCGCTTCTCATTTTTGCATTGATACCCTGGAGATGCCGGTCATCCAATAATTCTTCAGAAATATTCTCAGTGGTCAGCAGTTGATCTTGAGAATATTTGTTCATCAGCCGCCCTCGTATCAGACAGTCCACAATAGGTAAAGCGTAATCTGGAGGTTTGGACAAGATTTATTTCTTCAGAGGGCTGTAAAAAGCATGTGTGGTTCATTATTTGAATTCTATTCATGTCCAGATGGTCCCATAGGGAAATATTTACATCTGGTCGTTTCGAAATGATTTCTTTCTTCAGAGGGCCGTAAAACACATATGTGGTTTATTATCTGGACTCTATTCAAGTCCAGATAGTAACATTAAAGGAGGAGAATCACAAAGGAAAGAATCCTCCCACAGCTTACCAGATGTAATAATGATCAAACATGCGTCTCTTAAAAAGGGAGAGAAGTTTTACAACTTCTTTACAATATATATTACCTATCGAATTCCCGACTAGGTAGCGCTACTATAATATAATGATAATTTAAACAAGAATTAACAAATAATTAAGATTTTATAACATTAAAAGGTGTATCATTATCGAGAAAAGTCAAGCGCACAAAATTTTTAATACATCAAAAAGTGAGCGAAAATCAATTCCAAAAGTTAGCTTTAAATTTTATCATAGATTTTGTGAAACAGGCGAAGTGTAATAAAGGTGTTTATTGCGCCTTAATAAATTACATCGTAAAATTAGGTTTCTAGCGATTGTGGTCTACAATCTAATGAATTTATCCTCATTTTTGCTTAAATAATGGAATATGTTGGAATGTTTCTTTTATGATTAGATGTACTTGAGTTTACAATAATAAACATTTCTGATCAACCGATGATAAATAAAAGATATTATAATTTCAACGCAGCTAGGAAGCTATTATGCCCTTATAGTTATAAAATACCTCTGCTGCAATTTTTATTACAATTTTCTCTATAAAACTCGAAATGCAATATTTTGATAAACATTTGAATCAAAATTTTTACTAATATTTGATTTATTTACTTAAAATCTCCAGTTTTTTGAAAAAAATATTGAAACAATTTATATTTTTGAAACATTAAAATTCTCTTCTAAAAAAGAATATGCTGAAAGGATCAGTGCCATATTTCTCATCTGATATTCTTTTTAGAAACAGCAATTTAAGATAGAAAGAAAAAGAATTTGTTAAACCAGGAACTTCGAAATATAAGTTGATACACAGCTTTAATATTATCACAGATTCGATAGCAAATTTACCTAGGTAACTAACAATATATTCCGTGCTATCAGATTCAGGCATCTGAAATAAAATTTCTCTTTCATCTCTTTACTTGATCGAGGGTCGACATTGAATTTCGTACCAATCTTTCATTCCAGTACTTAAAAAAGATTTCTTCCAAAAGTTTGTCACTTCTTTCAACTGCGGGTCTGACTCTAAATATCATATCCTCTTTCCTAGAACACTTAACCTTTGCCCTACGGGCATTGACTTTGGCAGTTTTAGAGTAGTTTTTTGAGCGAAAGACAATTGTTTCTTATATAACTGAAAAAGTTTAGAATTGAACATTTCTTTTACATCTAATGCTTTCCTGTTCTTTTATCTTTCGACAAAGAGCAGTGTGATGTAACTACCCCCCGGACCCAAACAAATTTACAACAAGGTAATGCAGTGATGATATCCTTGATAAACGAATACTTTTATATTGTAGTTAGAAAATACAATGGCCAAATTGACTTTTGATTTAAGATTTTGTCAAACACTTTGCCTTTTCATTTTTTTTTAGAATTGGGAAATTTGAAAGACAATATGATTTCATTGGATAATAATTATTTGTGATTTAAGCATTTTGGAAATGTTCTTGCATTTTCACTTATGTCGATATAATTTGGGCATCTTGAGGGATTACATAATTTCTTTGCATATCGATTATATATGAATTTTATGTTTGAATTGGTTCTGCATTTTCACTGTTTGCACTGGAATATGTGCATCTTGAGGGATAATATTATTCAATTGTACAACAATTATGCTTGAAATATCCTTAAATTTTCTCTACTTGAAATTGGCGATTGCAATTGAATCTTGAGAAAAAACTAAGTTCCTCGTACATTAATCTACAATGACTGAACTCTGAAATATATTTGCCTTTTCATTTCTTGACATGGGAATAGAAACGATTCATCCTTACATGATGCATGTTGCATGATGAATTTGGGAAGATATTGATGATCTTTATTAATGGAATGTGGCCTCATCTAGCACATCTCAAGATAATGTGTAACTAAACATTATGAAATGCAGACAAGTATATAACAGATAGAGGCAGAATATTAATAAATAAGTGTCTGAAGATACTATAGATTAATAAAAGTGCATGGAGGTTACAGTATGATTTGATCATGCAACAGGAGAATTTTGAGCATTCTGCATAAATTCTCAGCACATTTTTTCCATTTTTTTTTTTCAAAATTTACAAATGTGAATTTATTACTGCATTAGATAAGTTCTTTTATTTATTTCTCATTTTCCGCAATATTTTTCATAAGTTAACCATCATTCATAATTTATTGAATTTCAAAATTGATGATACAAATAGTAATACTGGCTAACATTTTTAAAAAATGGTGAACGCTGAATCTATAAAATAAACTAAATGTAAATAAATTTTGATTTTATTTACAATAATAAATTTAAATTCTTTGAGGAAGAAATTATCACTTATTTAGTTCAACCTCCTATATTATTTTGCAGATAACGCCATTTTTCAAATTTAGCTCTTCTCCTTCTAGGATCTAAAATTGTATCATCCTTTTATCACGTATTCGTATGATAATTTAGTCATAATAAGGTTAGAGAAAAGCTGATAAATAAATTTATATAGTTGCGGCATAGTATATGATATATTAATGGCAACAAATTTACAATTATTTCATTGTTTTGGAGTTAATTTCTTCGTTATGCCTTTGATCACTTTCAATATGATTATAAACGTATAACGGTTGTTTTTACCTACAGAATTTTATTTTTCTAAAGGTAAAAAAAAAACTTATTAAAATGAAGCACATTACCAACAATTTATTTTAAACATATGCCTTCAAGTTTAAAAGATCAGTGTTAATCAAGAAGTTGCCTTAGCTCCTGTGGGGTGAAGAAACTAAGAATTTCTGTTGGAAATTATGGGAAAAAAAGGAAGTAGAATAGATTTTAAAAAAACAAAGAGTGGGGATAAACTTTTGAACGGCTCTATTATTTAAACGATGAATGCTTTTCATCTTTCCTAGTCAAGAGCAAAAAATACTCAATTTTCATTTTCGATATTGCGGAAAAATTAACAAAAATAGAAAAAGAACGTGAAATCTCTATAAAGAATATGTTCGTTATATTATTACTGAGAAATACGAAAGGTAATCTAAACAGAATGTTCAACTTAACAGCAAAGACTAGACTTCCTGTCTCGAACTTGAAAGGAATGTTGAATGAATATTCACACCATAACATGAATAAAGAAGTTTTTTTACCCACTCTGATGAAAAGTAAGGGAATAAGGAAATTAAGGTTATGCGGCCAACGAGGACTGAACTAGCTGCCTATAGTTTCAGAGACCAATGCTCTCAAACCCCTGAGCTATAGTGGCTGGAGGTATGCTTAACCTAAGGAAAATTTATGTTATATTATTATTCAGATTCTAAGAGTAATGAAAATAGAAAATTTAACTTATTAGAGTAGACTTAACGTGTATGAAAGAAGGAGTTTATGGATATTTCTTATTCTTTTGTATCATAAAAGGATTTTTTTATTGCGAAAATTAAGAGTAACGTAAATAGAGTGCGCAGCCACTCGTGAGGATTAATCTCGGAACCCCTGGAATACGTGACTAAAGAGCCAGCCAAGTTTTAGTTGCTCATTTATTGAGGAAGAAAGCTCGTCTGCTAATAGTTTTCAAGTAAATTAAAAGTAAAAGCAATAAATTTTCCTCTTACCTGTAAGGAGTACTTTTGAGCTCTTTTTCAAATTAACAGTGCTCTAACTTCAAAACTATTGTGCTCGTGGTGGATAAAAGAAAATGCAAAACCATTTGTCTCTGAACATCAAACAAATCTATAAAATATTATGTAAATATATGTTTCAACATTAATGTATTATTATAAAATACTCAGTGTTATTTCCACAATGTTTCTTGAGTCTTGGGTATCATCATATGAAGATATCTCAACACTATTTGGAGCCATTTTGAGCTATTGAAACAGGAAATTACATAAAGAAAATGTTAATCTTCACCTTTTTTTATGATTTTGACTTTGGTTTACAAAAGGTATGCCTTTTTGTAGGAATAACTATGTGAATATTTCGACTGACTGTTACGTAAATAATGACAGAATTTGCGATCAAATGATATATTGTAAATGAAATAATATTCAGTTTGATTATAAATGAGTATCATAAATCTGCAAATATCTTAAAAGAAAACAAAACAAAATGCAGCCTTGCTGTTTCTCGGAAATTAAAAAGTTTAAATTCCCCACAGTTATAAGTGTTTAATGTGAGACCCTTCAGAAATGTATGATAAATTAAACTATTCTGAGTCTAAAATGATTAAATCAGAAGTAATGATTACTAAGCTCGGACAGTTCTTTTTCTAAACCAGTGTTGATGATTATATTATAAATAAAAGTCATTATGGCTATGTATGTATATTCTACCTCTCCTCCTAAATGACTAATTCGATTTCAAATTACCTTTGCTCATTTATTTTTTAAGACAAGAAAAAAAATATTAGCCATTTTTAAAGTGAAAATGTTACTTTAAAATTCAGTTAAGTAGAAATTAACCGAAAATTTACCTTTTTTCTAATGTAAAATCTGCACAAAAAATATTTTAATTCAATATAAAGAGAAAGAATTTTTCCAATCATATTACTACTATTCCAATGTATAAGTATCATTTTTCACAATATTTCCTTACATTTTAAACAGTTTTTAAAATAATCAAAACACAAGAAAATTTGCCCTTCCAAAGATGCCAGATTCATTTATGTGCAATTTTTCTTAATTCCTTAATTAAGTTGATTTTATAATAAGGGAATTTGTATGCAAGTACTCTTTTACATGACAACATAAAGGTTTTCAACTAAATCACTATCATTATTTCTACCACTATTTTTTAAAAAAATTCTTTTATTTCAATAATTATAAGGGCTTAAAAAGGGAAAGTTTAAAGTTTTATATAAAAGGCTTTTATTAAAAGCTTGAAAGGATTTGAATTCCGAGTAATACTGGGGATTTTGCCTTATGTGGGTGCAGAAGTTTTGCAAGAGTTTTGATAAGGTTCTTTATCAGTTATATGCTAAGTACATTCTACTTAATTAAATGAAAAAAGGAAAGTGGCAATATGCTTATTACATGAATATCTGATGTCAAAAGAAATATATAATATGCAAGTTCCTTTCATTCAAAAAAAATATATGCAAAGGAATTTGTATGCAAGTCCTCTTTTCCATGACAGCATCCAGATAATATTTAATCATCTGAGAGGTAACACTTCAATACGAATACTTTTCCCGGTTAAAAACGTCCACAATTAAATAGTACGAAGCATACAAAATCTTTTTTTGTAGAATTTTACTTCTATTGTTTCAATTAAGTAAACTGACAAAGAAAAAATATCAGCGGAATCTTCTTTTTCATATAAAAACTCTATCATATGGAAAGTGACTTTTATTTAAATAATGAGTTTTATACAACATTAAGAAACAGTGTTTAGTTATAAAGACAAAAAAAATTCATAGAAAGTTGACAGGAGTTTGAAGATTCTGATTTTCTTTTGTCATTCATATTTTTTTCTAAGGTCATTTTTTAAATGTTTGAACAGTGGTTCAAAAGATATGCAAATAAAAGGTATGGATTTTTAAAAAAATGTATTTAGATTTTAGTCATATTTTATCAGAAATTACATACGATTTTTTCTAAAAAAGTCTTGTTTTTTTAAAGATTAGCAATTTTAATTATATGTAGTTTAATATTATGTAACATCAACATTTACTTCAGTCGGAGTATGAGAAATCTCATGAATAAGAAGGTTATTGATTTCCCTGGTGGCATGTTATGTGATGTTAGTAATATTCCAGCAGCCTTAAATAGCCGGACCAAACAATGATTGATAAGCTAGTCGCATGAATTTATTTTGCAGGTGGCAAAAGTGTGTTCACAATGAATTGCGGCAAGTCTTGCCCCTATAAGCTCAGTTTCCATCCATCGTAAAATTATTTACATCTTATAGATGAAAATCGTTGAATCCCTGCCCTGCTCGTACATTCTACTCACTAAGCAATTGAGCCAAATTTAATTAAATTTTACGCTATTTAAGACAAGTGCAAAGTTACTATCAATATCTCAAAGAGTTAATTCAATAAAAAAGAAATCAATCGAGGTTTTGTCAATTTTTCGCAGTAACGTTGGAAGTAAAGTATCAACAAGAAATATTTTCGTGTCATCATAATATGTAAAACTTTAGCCTTTTAACTATACTAATTTCCTTTTTCTGCATTATTTTAGTTTTTATTGAGTTTTCAGATATTGTAATGAATAGATGCAGAGACAATTTTGAAATAAGGCAATTTATATTTATGCCACTGCTATTACTGGGGAGATTTTGAATTTGCCTAGCGTTGTTTAATATTTCTTTTTATTCTTTGAGATATTTATTTGTTATACTATCAGTTTCTTAGAGATATTTATTTTTTAACAGTTTTAAAAAAATTTGCGTGATACTTGTAATAAATAGTTTTTCTTATTGAAATTTGTGGCCTTGAAAATACAAACGAAGAAGAACAAACAGAAAAACTTTAGTAGAATTTAGTAGAACACTAAAATTCTTTTTAAACACTCGGTGAGCTATTATATCGATAAGATTTATTAATCAGGTTTAATGATACCTCAATTGTCTGATGAAATATTAACATTGCTATTTTATTTTTAAAAAAACATTGCAAAATTTTATGCATTATAATATTTTAAAGAAAAGTAGTTTTTAAAATAAAAATATTAGACATAAAAGTGATTTAATTCTGAGTAATATCCATTAAATCAAATTTTTCAGTGAAAGTGAATGGTATTCTACCGCAGATAAGATGTTAATATATGAGCTATATTGAAAACATTACTTTTAATTGCCTGAAACATATGTTAGTTTTAATCCAAACTTTCCAACATTTGGTTATTTTTTAGGATTAAATACGGATTAAATTTTTATTATTTAAGTAAATGCTCCTTATTTAATAACATGTTACTATTTTGAATTGCTGATTCATAGCTGAATAGATTTGAATTACCTTTTATCAATTTTCAGCAATTTCTAAAATAGAGACGGATTTATGAACTTTTAGAAAAGTAAAGTATTTTATTTGACATTGAAAGTAAATATAAATACTCATATTGGTGAATCTAAAACCATATCCGACTTATTAAACAAGAGATAAGTAACCTTAAAAATCCTTCGTAACAATTTCTTTCGAAGTCATGAAAAATAATTTATTTCTAAGGCAATGTTTTCGAAACTAAGATTTTTGCTTTATGTTAAGTACATGCAAATTTAGTCAGAATAAAAAATATCTACTACTTATTATAAACTGACTGAAAATATTCACAAATCATCGAAGTTGGAAGAAATCTTTTTAATGCATTACTTAAAGGAACTTTTACGCAACATCTTGTCAGCGCAAGTTCTGATAAAAAGTTGCGAAGTGGGTACCATTATTTTGCTAATATTTTCACCTGCTCTTTCACTTCGGGATCAATCAGATTTCTGCATAAATTTTAAGGTTGAATGATTGCTCTTAGTCCCTTAATGTTTTGTATAATAATTAGCCTTTTTTTATGCAAATAAATGTAATGTTTAGTTGCGGATGTGAAATTTAGGAAAATATTTTTGTTGCATCAAAAAATTGGTATGATGGTGCATGCAGCTAGCAAAACGTAGAACTGTTATTACTTAGTTGTCTATATGACATCTTACTTCTTCTATTGATCTATTAAATATATTTTATGGAAGTATATATCATCAATAAAAGCAAAATAGATGCATTTGATAAATGCATTCGATTAATAAAAGTTGCATTTTTTTTTGTAAAAATAAGAAAAACTATAATATGTTGTATATATTTCATTAAACATTTTTGTTTTCTCAGTTGCTTTATCAAAATCGTTCCATATGAATATGTGTCACATATAACCCCAGATGTAAGGCATCTGAAAGATCATTTCTGTTTATAATAAAGATGATAAATGTGTGTGTATTATCACTCTTCTATCCAAATTGTTTGGCTTGCAGCTACCAAATTTGGCACATGTATGCCTTTCAAAGGGGAAATGGGGATCTCAAAACAGTTTTCCTTTTAAAGTTTTAATGAAAATTTTAATTAAATAAAACTTAAGTTGAATTTTGGCAGCTTTGTGCAACAACTTTTGAAAATATTATTGTATAAAAATGAGTTCATACCGTTTTAAAATTTAAAAAAATACCTTTTTAATGATGCCTGTCGATGAAGTAGACATTTAATTTTTTTTCTAAATTTGGCATTAAATTTTTTTGACTAATTTTCAATAATATATTACATTGTTTCTCTGAAATTCAGATTGTTTTCAGTGTTTTAATAAATATTTAATCTCCTGAGTTTCGTAAATTGTTGTAAACTGAGGAAGAGGGTTCCTGCTTAATATCTCTGCAATTTACAAAACGAAGTTATATTACCGTAAGATTTAGAAGAAAAATAAACCGGATATTTCCTTTTTTATTACTGTTATGTTATGCGCTGACTCCAATATAAAAGCTCATGTATACAGTAAACAGAACCAAATTAATACAAATAACAGCTTTATGTCTGTCAGTTTAGCAAAATAATTGGCATGAACTAAACGATTTATCCAAATTAAATATAAACCTATATTCTTGTCGAATTAGCTGGTCGACCGAGACGATTTTCTTTCACTCAAAAGAGACTTTTAGTGCAAAGATAAGTATTTTCAATAAAAATAGGAAAATTGCTTTTATTTTCCTTCTATTTTCCTCAGAAAATATCTCAAACATGGTTGAAGGAAATCTACATTATTTATAAAGTATATGAGGGTATATTTGACTAATATATTTAACAGATGAAAAAGTTTTTAGTGTTAAGAATAGGAAATTGCAGAAAGTTGTAAAAATGCTATTATTTGATTGTCTGAATTCAAACATTTTTTTTTACTCTTTTAACTGATTCATTAAACATGTTCAGTGCGAATATTTTTCACATTTAAAAGTATATATAGGTCATTTGATGAGTATATTCGATAAATAGACATTTGAAAGGAAGATAGGGAATCGCAATAAAAAGAAAAAATAATATCATTTAGTTGTCCCTAATTTGATTTTATTTAAATTCTTTTAGCTGATTTATTAAGAACAAACTATGTATATTGCTTATGAAAACAGATTTGACAATGTATTCTATAAATAAAAGAATAAAAAAAGTAATTAGAACAAAATAAAAAAAATAATAATATTTCGTTTTCTTCATGTTAAACTAATAAGTGCTTTTGATGAGAATTAATATTATTTGTGAACTCAGAAACATTTTGATGAATGTTCCAATCTTGAATAAAGAATAGCATTAAAAAGAAATTGCTAGAAAAATAAAAAAATAATGTATATTTTTGCTACATACTGTGTAGAAAAAACCTTATTTATCTGCTATACAACATTTTGAAAGAGCTGAAAAGCGTGAAGCATTTTAAAAAAAATATGTTGATCACTTTCTGTCACAGACTTCAACACATTCTAGTATTCCTCAACAGATTTTTTTTGCATATTCTGTTATTGAAACCTAAGGGACAGTTTTGTTTCCTTTTGGATATAAATTTTTTATATATTAATTTTCAAAGTATGGAGTATTGGTAGAATTTCACAAGTTTACAAACTTCTAAAATTATTTTTCATTTAAAAATATATGCCAGGACCAACAAGTTTAAGGCATATTTGTTAATTGCAATGCTTTCATATGTTTATAATAACAAAGAAGTGAAAATATTATGTATAATTTTAAAGTCAAATTTCATAAATTTCAAAGTAATATTTTGATTAATTCAATACGATTAATAATCGTTTCAAAAATGCAAAGGAAAAAGCATCTTAAATTAAATAAAATGTATCTGATATGAAAAAATATCGAGAAAAGAATTTAAACATTAATATATTAGAAAAAAATATAACTAATAAAAAAAGTAAATTATTTCTTTCGTGATTAATAAAACCACAAAATATTTCTTAACAATATTGAATTATGAATTGGCATTACTTCATAATTCATTCACGATAGAATAAATTATTCGTGGTTTTATAAATTATTGTTTCAAAAATTATTATTAAAAATAAATAAATTATTATTAAAAATTCCTATTCTATGAAAATAAAATCAATAAAATATCAATATTTTATTATTTTACATTTCTATCTAAAAATCAGAATGTGTATTTTTTAAAAAAATTGTTTTCGTCATAAATTTTCAGATTATTTTAATCTCCAAACATCAATTGATGAAAAGATGCATTTACACTAAGATTCATTTTTGTCCTCTAAACTGCTTGGTTGTGTGTCTAAGTAATCTTTTTTTCTGTTTGCCATTTATTAAAAATAATTCGTTGTTATAATATTATCTCTGAAAATCTCTTCATTTCTTGAAATCCTGGAGGTTTTCTCAGAATTATAGTTTTTATTTAAAAAGTGAAGATGTATTTGTTTGCAATTTCAAGAAATAAAGAGAGGTTGTTAAAAGGTTTTTAGAAGCTGGTTTTACACAAAAGTCTGCTGTGTTGCTTTTAGCTTTTATTGAGACTGTGCTAGCTATATTTCATTGACTTCTGTTTCACCAAATTCTTCTCTCTTTCAGAACAAGTTACCAAATGATTAGAAAGCATTAAACAGCGAGAATTTATTCCAAGTACTTTCTAAAATGTTCCTAATATTATATTAAAATTTAAAGCTTCATATTATAAAGCCCTTATCCCATTTCTTGTGATGAAATTAATATTTACAAACAATAAATTTTTCTAAACAGGCATAGTTAATCCATAAAAATAATGCATAAATATATTTTAAAATAAAAAACGAAAAATTCTTTTTTCTTCGTTTGAAAATTTGTATAATGATCATAATTTTATTAGTTTTCGTAAAAACCATGTAAAGGTTTAATATCACAGGTTTTTTTAGCAATTCCCACACTGCTCTTTACTTCACTTATTCCTTATCTCATTGCAAATACTTGGTCTTGGCCCACAAAGACCCATCTACCTGGAAGGGTATAAGAGTTCAAAGGTTATAATTATTAATTGTTTATTAAAAGACTTACAGTCATTGTCTGAATATGGGTGGTAAATAAGGGTATATATTGTTACAAGCGGGCGAACGGTACGAAAACTCTCCAAAGATGGCAACGTTTGGCGAGGAGCCTCGCGCCAGCTTGATTTGATTGGTTTGGCGAAAGGAATAGTCTAATAGCCGCTGGATTGCGCGCGTTGTTTTGAGAAGTTTCACGAATTTCGGGCACGCGCTTCTTCGACTATATAAGGGACGAGTAGCCGGAGTGAGTGAGTTAGTTGAGAGTTTTCTCTGAAAAAAAAAAGCGTCTTGCTGGACTAGAGGATTTGTAAGCAGTGCTTACGTTTGCTGTTAACGCTGTATTATTGAGCTCGCTGTGATTTACTGTTGCTGTGCTATACGATAGCTGTTTTGCAGTTTGTTTTTATTGTGCATAAGACTTGCATTTACGCTGTAAGTGACTGTTGACTGCTGGATTGTATTTATCTGAAATTTTTATTTTATCAATTATCCTGAAAATAACTGTAAACAGCTGTAAATAAAATTGTTTGTGCTGTCCTCAAGTAAAGCCCATTCAACCCGAACCCGCTACGCTAAAAACGTAACAACTGATGTCAGAAGTGGGATTGAATGGTGAAAACTAGAGCAATGGAAGAAGCAGAGAAAACAAAATTCGAACAGATTTTTGCTTTCATTAAAGAAATGGAGAAGAAGATGGAACAAGGCCAAGCTAATATTGTTGAAGCAATCAACTCCAAAGTGGATGCTTTGGCGGAAAAGGTTCAAGAAAACGATACAAAGATTCGTAATATTCAGCAGAATTGTGAGCAGAATGTTGAAAATCTCCGTAGAGTTGAAGAGAAATTTGGTGAAAGATTGAACACCTTTAAACAAGAAATTGAGAGTAAAGTCGAGGAAAAATTGAAGAAAATGGGAGGTTCACAGATAAAATCTGAAAACCAATTCTCGAATGTTCGACATCCTGAAATAGCTCTACCTGTGCCTATTATTCACAAAGCAAGCATTAAAGTGTCCACTTACGACGGAAAAACATCATGGCAAGTTTACAAGACTCAATTCTCCATCGTCGCAGAAACCAATGGTTGGGATCCAGTCACGAAGGCTCGTCAACTGGCTGCATCACTACGGGCTGAAGCTGCTGATATTTTGAGAACTATTCCCGAAGATCAACATCTAGAATTTGAAGCTCTTTCAAACGCTCTGGAGTTGCGCTTCGGAGAAAAATGCCTCAAGGAATATAGCCGTCTTCAATTAAAGACTCGACAACAAAGATCGAATGAAAGTCTACAAGAGCTTGCAGCAGATGTAGAGAGGCTCTCCCATCTCGCCTTCTCAGACTGTCCTGCCGAGGTACGGGAAACTCTAGCCCTGCAGTATTTAATTGATGGTGTGAGGGATCCAGATATAAAAATGTCCCTGCGAATGGCCGAATTGAAGGATTTGAAAGCAGCTTTGGTTTATTCCATGAAAGTTGAAGCCGCTCAACAAGCTGCAAGGAGGGATCTCCATTCAGTTAGAGGTAATACGGTTCAAGATGCATCGGATCCTTCGCTGCAAAATTTATTCGAAATGATGAAAACAATTTTCCAGTTTATCCGGAAAAGAGGTGAAAGGTCCAACAAACATGACCAGAGAACTGTGAAATGTTGGAAATGCGGCGAAGAGGGCCATTTTCGAAGGAACTGTTCAGTCGGCTTAGATAAACGGGTTTGAGACTCTTCTAGAAGCAGCCAGGAAAACCGTTTAAGAGTTTTACATATATCTTCAAGAGGCGGTGGTGAAATTGGTGTATTTGTTGAAGATTTCGTCAATGTAATCCCCTGCCGAATGATCGTTGACACTTGAGCCAACGTGACTATCATGCGTAGAGATGTTGCAGAACAACTCGGAAGGAAAATTCTATGGATACCGTCCTGCATCTCCCTCCAAACGGTCACTGGTGATAGAATCCCAGTCATAGGGAAAATGAGTACTGAAATTAGATTTGGGAAGGCTACTGATGACCATGTCGTCTACGTAGCTGAAATTACAGATGATTTTATACTTTGGATGGACTTTCTGAAGAAATATGATTTTGTAATCGACTTCAAAAATAACTCCCTGCACTCCACATCAGAAGTCGTGACTCTTTTCCATTTGGGATCTGGAGGAGGAAATACAGATGCCTTATCAAGAAAGCCCTTCTCTGAGGGCTGTTGCTACTGCTCCTCTGCGGAAAAGAAATATGGAATTGAAACATCAACTGTGCTCCAAACCGCAGAAGCCGTCCCACCTCAATCTGATCCCTGGAGTGATGAAGAGGATCTCAAGGAACAAATAAATGATCCTGATATTAAACTGATTATGGAAGTTATGCAATCAAACAATTCAAGACCTAAATGGTTGGATATTTCAAGCCTCACTGTTGGAACTAAACTGTAAATAGCTGTAAATAAATTTGTTTGTTCTGTCCTCAAGTAAAGTCCATTTAATCCGAACCCGCTACGCTAAAAACGTAACAATAATATAGTTCATTTGACTAAAATAAAATATTTAAATTCAATAATTAGCAAACCAATTCTGTGTTCAGGAGATAAAGTTGAAAATACATATAGTAATCAGTAAGACACATAAGCATAAAAAGAATATTACAATGTTCAAAGAATTGAAGATATAGTAGACACACACATACGCATATAGCAATGCCAATGTATCAATATCTCAATTCTAATATCTAACCTATATATAAAGTGAAAAATAAGTAAATGGCATAAATAAAGGGAAAATACAAGGTTGATTTAGAATGATAACCTCATAAAAAACCTTATTAGAAAGTAAATCAAGAATAAGAAAATAAACTTGTAGTTTTTAATAGCTATAATCCTACTTAAAAAAACAACTATTAGAAGCTGTGCCAAAATAATTACTTAAATAAAGAATCAATAAAAACGCAAGGCTACATTGTAAATGCTGAACTAGAAAAAAATTTATTTGTACATATATTTAAACTTTCAAAATTTTAAAGCTGGAGATTTTATCGAAACTCTACGTTCCTTGATCTTCTTGTGTTCTAAAAATAATTTTTACCATGATACGTGTTTGACTGTCTATCAACAAGGTAACTCAAAAATAATTAGAATTGGATATTTAGGAGCTGGAGATTTAGTATGTGGGCATTAGACCGAATTTGTAGACTTCTATGAACAAATTCCATCCAGAGGAAATCTGTCTGTTCAAGTACCAGTGAACTAGATAGTTGTAAGAGTTAGCTCGAATGTAAAGAGTTAGCTCGATAATATTTGGTCTCCAAGTTCAGCATTTAAAATATAATTTTTTTTAAATTAAATTTGTCAATAAACAAATATGTCAAAGAACTCGTTTGAAAATTTACATTATTATCATAACCATTCATATAAACTTTTTAAAGGCTTAATATAACAATATTTTTAGCTTTTTCAAAGCACCAGAGCCTCAAAAACCACCATATTGGATTGTATTTTCACATGCATGCAGGCTAAATAGCTCCTAAACACAATGCTTTAATTCAATGAATTTCTTGGGATTACATTCAAGTCCCACATCAAATTTTGGCTACAGTCGGTTGAAAAAAAGGGTTCAAAATACATATTCGCGTGATAGATTAATATCAATGATAGATTCGCTCTAAAAATCGATATTTTGTTGCTACTATCAACAATGCTATGCAAGACATTCTCAGCCTGATTCAAAATCCACAGTTTTATACCTATTAGAGAGAAGGCGAGAAAATTTCACCTCAGTAGACACCTTTCATTAGATCCTTTTTATTTCCCATGGTTGTACATTTCTCATGAGGGAAAACAAGAACAGGAAATTGATTTTAAATCGCTTAGTTTAATAGGCAGAGTCAACTTTAAGGTGGGAAAAATTCCCAAAATTTAAATTCCTGTTTTAAAAATTTGTTTGATATTTTTTCAATGCGAACTCAAAGAATTAAGATAATTTATAATCATTTACTAGTAATTAAAATAAGAGAATATGGATTTAAATATTTAGTTTAGGCTTTAGTCGAAGACCGTTTGAGACCTAATTTTAATTGTATTTGTTTCCTGTATTTGTTTAAATATTCCTGTATTTGTTTAAATAACACATGCCACATTTTGTCTCTTCTTTTTGATTAATATAATGTTTCTAGAAACATTAAAATTATAAAATGATTAATCATTTTTCTATAACGTGTTGTTAAGAAATATAGTGCATAACAGAAGAACCTGCCTCTTTTCTGTAGCATATCTATATTTCCAGAAGAAATAGTTGCAGTTTTAACTAAGTAACAAATTCATTCTAATGATAATTAATATATGAACAAACTTGTGGTGTTAAAGTCGATGCATATTATTATTACACACTTTTTATATTTGCATTTTATAATATATATATTGCTTTGGGACACCTTGCCAGTTCATTCGACCAATTACATTTACATATATCTTTGCTTATAATAACAACAAATGTGTGCTTCAATTTGAATTTGTGTGTGAGTGTAAAGGCCAGACCGTTTGACCTAAAGCAAACAAACTTGGCACATACTTTGGTGGAAGAGAATTCACACCTGAGAGACAGTCTTTGAAATTTTAATTAATTAAAAATAAGCGAAGTATTTTAAGTTCTAAAAAATAAGATTTTTTGGTGACTTCCAAAAATATTACAGTACAAAAGTGACTTTTACATCATATATTCCAAAAATTATCTTTTCAATGATTCTAATGTTTCGACATGGATAGTAAATTTTTATGTTGTTGAGTGTTGTGACTTATGACACTTTACAAGCCTGCTGATAGTTATCTGCCAGTGATTTAAACCAAGTGAGCGTCTCTTATTCCTTCAGTAATGCCAAGAGGACGACTTAGCTAGTGCATGTATCACATTAGCTTGCACAACCTCTTTTTCAAGGAGAGCACATACCTCACAGATAAAACACAGAACAACCAATCGTACGTAAATTTTTATTATTGAATTAAAAAAGTAAATTAACCATATTTAAGATTTATTTTTTACAAAAATATAAAATCTAACCTCCACGAATACATTAAGCGTCTGTTTTAACCAAATTATAATTAGTTAAATTAATTCACAACAACACACAGCTTGACATCCATTTCATTTGTTTATTCACACTGTTGCCATTCACATAAAACATAAATCTTCTTTTCCGCTACAAAAATAAATTTCATCCAAGTTGAGTTGTTTCATTTAATATTATAAACATTTTAGAACTTTTAAATTATTTTATCTTCAATATGTATTACTTAATTACATCTCTTGCTTATGATAAAAACGTTTAAAGAAAAACTGTCTTTTATTAACACGCCATCACAATGACAAAAGTTCAAATGAAAAGGTTCAATTCTCATTGCAGTCATATCTAATAGAATGTGATATAAAACATGGTCATGGATGAAATAAAATAGATATTAAATATGATATTTTGTAAAAAATAATTGCTGGAAGCTGTGATCTTTTAAATTACGTATATTATTAATTAAATAATTCAATCTTACTTAAGACGAACTTAGTTGAACATATACAGAATGTTAATTCTAAGCAGGGCCCAAAGGCGAATTCTGAAACTTTAGTAATAAACGTTCACATATAATAAAATTGGTCTAAATTAAAAATATATATTATTTTTGTAATTTAAAGCAATAGATAAATTGCGAATTTAAAATTATTTTACTGACCTCCTATTTCAGGAACCAAATTTAATAAAATTTTCTTGAGTTATTAATATCTCAGACAAAAAATGATATTCTTTTGCCACAAAAACGGATTCAGTTATGATAATTGAAATATAAAAATGCCGTTTTCATCGACCGTCAATTCACTTTCAGATTCCCCAAGGCTGATTGTCCTAAAAATAGGACATTTTTTATTGAACTATAATAATGATATTCAGGACCTTGGTCAGGTTTTATCACAGAATATTAAAAAGCTAGATTTTCTAGATTAATTTAATGTTAATGATTCAAGAGATCGAAGGACAAAATATGATTTAGGTTCCATAATTGTTTTCACAAGCATATTTTTGACTGAAATTTAAATAAATATTATCTTACTTAAACCATTTTGCAGCCAAAAGTGTTTTTTAAAAAATTTTTTTTGATGAAACAGTGAAATTTTTATTGAATAATTCTTTTAAATATTGCATACCTCATAAAAATTATTATATAGTAGACTTAAGATTTCATTGCTAAAGATTCGATTTTCTGTATTCATATTTTTAAAAATTTAGACTGGTTTCAGCAAAAAGTTTTTGTATTCATTGATATTGACTCACCTACATTTAAGTTCAAAATTCAATTTTTTCGGCATCAAACAGAAGATTAGATAGATACATAAAACAATGAATGGAATATGTAAGGGTTTTTTTGTAATAATGAGAGTTACATAGCTATCAAATGTTGATATTTAACATTTTTCTGCAGTTAATGTAAAAAGACATAAATATTTAATTGAAAATTTTAAGGAGCATTACTCCTTACTTACGGATATAATGAAAATATAATTAGATATCATATTTTAGAAACCAGACATATAATTGGAGAAATAACGCTTCTCCATAACTTGTATACTAATGAAATTCTTAAAAGAAATTTTTGTAATTCTAACTAAGAAAGAAATACAGTAAATAATACATGAAGAACTTAATATAATTGATGAACAGTATTTTCCCCCGTTTTTTGTACATACATTATATTGAGCACTATGTTAATTTGTTATCACATAATTTTAATTATATAACTTATTATAATAAGATTTAAAAAATTTAGAGAACTAACACTCCTCCATAGCATAATAAAATGCACGTGAGATTTCCTCAAGAAATAGGCGTAATCCACATTAATAAAAAATTATCCCTACAGTAATTAATATATAAATAAATATGGGCTATTCAGTTCGTCTAACTTATCATTATGAATTTTCGATATATATATTTTATAGCGAGTACATAAATTTTCGTATACTTCTGTGCGTAATTATTTGAAAAATGAATATACTATATAAAAAATTTTATTCAGGTGAAAATGATACAAAGTAAAAGAAAATCATGACTATGAGGTTGAAAATTTAATTTGCATAGAAATAAAATTAAAGAAAACACTTTCATTAATAAAAAAAAATAAAAAGTATTAAAAATGAATAATAGAATCACAGAATCGTCAGCATTTACATTTCAAGACCTTCGATTAATTCAATATGGACAATTTCTCTATATGTAAGAATTGAAATTTTTTCCTTGAAGTTAACAAGTAGCTCCCTAATGGTTATTCTGTGAGTTAACAATAATTTTTTGCTTTTTGAGATGATTAACATCGTAATCATTAATGGCAGCCGTGAAAAATAATTCTGAGCAATGTAATGATAATGTGCACTTTTTCAATTTCACTTCCTTTGCTTAAAAACATCGCATTTACTTGGGTAATTTTTAATTTTTGATACGAAATCAGTTATTTCATGGATACCCCAATGCCGTCTTCTGTACATTCATTAAACTATGAACTTTTTTACATCAGTGAAAAATTTTCAGATCAAATGCACAGGTTCTGTAAAATATGAACTAAGAGATATGCTTAACTTCGGAAGAAATACAGATCATATGAATAAGTTCAACAAATTTATTATAATAAAAAAATTAATATGCTATTCTTTAAAATATTTAAAAAAATAGATAAAAAGGAATGAAATAAAATATAGCAAAAGCTTTAAAAACCAAACAAAAGCCAAAGATCCTTGAGTTTCAATTGAGTAGAAGTGAAAATGAGGGACTTGAATCATTGTTACCGTTCGATTGATCTGAAGAAGAGTATAGAATTTTTCCATTAAGGTTCCGAAATTCCCAGTTCTCAAATCGATTGCAAAAAGACTCAACATCTTCGAAAGGTGCGGTTTGAACAAAATCACTGAAGGAAGGAAAGATTGTATGTTTGTTGTTTGAATGAATTCTTCACGGTGCAAACATTTTGGCAATGAAGAAGAATGATTGGATCAATTATAATAGATTTATAACGCTGTTGAAGGGTAAAAAGTATTTTAATTAGGAAATACGAAATTTAGTTCCCGAATTGATAGAATTTTTCAAAATTAAGAAACGCAGAGTTTCAACAATATATCTAACAAGAATGAACCCTGAATATTTGTTTTTCCGATGAGTCTATCGGAACATAAACATCAATGAAAGACTAGTTTATACTTTTCAATTTGTTGCTTTCAACTGTTGGCTTTTTATCTATTGATATTGATTTTCTTCTTTTCATATTTGTGAAGATGAAAACTAAGAATTGATTTTGCTACTTCCTTACTTGCTACAGTGTTAAAATCTTGCACATAAATGTGTTCTTGATATCACTGATAATTCTAATATTTTTGGAAACCTAATTATAGGGCAATAGATTTATTTGATTAAAGGTAGAATTGGTAATAGTGATGCACTTTGTAGTGATCTAAAAAAAACAATTTCAAGATTCCATTTTCTTTATATTAATGAAATATAAATTATAGACTTCAAAGTAGAAACTTTTAATAAGTTTATTTAAAAAATGGATTGATTTATGTTTATTTCTTGTCCATAAAGTGCTTATAATTTCTTATGAAGGATTTATCGAGTAAGAAGCTTCTACGCGCATAAATTGTAGGTATTTTTTGCTACACTAATCTTTCTCAAATCGTCCTTTTCTATTATGTAATCTAGGAACTAAATGTCTCTGTGTGATATTACGCACATTTTTTACATATTTTACAATTTTATTTGGAGCGGTCGTAAGATTAAACGTCTTAAGCATATTTTCGTTTCATTTAAACAGTGGCCTAGAAACAATATTTATATGTAGATCAAGTTTTTTTTAACATCATATGTAGGTTAAGTTTTACTATACTTTGACTATTCTGAAAAAATTTCGGAATTCTTTTGAAGTACCTGTATATCTGGATTAAAAATAGAATTTTATGCGAAATTCCCGTTGTTCAACATTTTTCCTAAAAACCCTGATAACTGTTAGTCATTATTAGATGGCTATATTTTTATCAAAGAGGAAGAATGTTTTAATGTTGACTTACCATCTAAGAATGCAAATTACTTTAGATCATGTCATACACGAAGATTTTATAGTTCCAAAAAGTTGCCAGGCAGAAATAAAAAGCGAAAGTTGAATAAAAGGGGGGAAAGTAGCATCTCCCGAAAATACCTCATACAAAAGAAAGAGTTATCTCTGGAATAGCTTTTCTCTTTTAGTTCTAAATCTACTAAGAAAAGGTATTTTTAATAGCTAAGGAGGAAATTCAAATATATTTTTGAAATTCATTATTTGTTTTCTTATATTTTTATTTGAGTCTGAAATAAGTGAGATTTTTTAACTTTTTTTTAAATTAAAGTATAAATTATATATAATTCAGAAGGATAGTCCTTCCTATTCAAAGCAATAGGAATATTTTGGGATTTGGGGATTTTTAATTCTCTATTTTCTTATTGCAATATAATTAATAAATGAAATTTTCAAACCAACTACATACTACTTCATCACACTGCAAGCTCAGACATGCATATAAAACGCTAACATGCGTGGCACAGAAATCATTCCTATTATTCACTGTCAATAGCAACAATCAAATGTAAACCAATCGATATTCGAACGTTTCAGACTGCTTCAATGAGCAATTTTGCGTCAGATTCAATACTTCACTAATTAATGAGGCTTCAAAATAAAAGAAATATTCTAAAGAAGGCTTACCGTATCACCAGAAGTTCCATTGTAACAAAGGAAACAGGATGCCAAAGAAATGAAATATTAGTGGTCGAGCAGAAGTTTTAATTACATAAATTTCATTTATGTATAATGTTTCCTTATTTTTACTATTTTTTAAATTAAATTTTAAACACAATCTGTTACAATATTTTCAATCGAAGGAGAAAATTCAAACTCATTTATCAAACATTCGATTACGAGTTTTCGTCAATTTAGAATTAATTAAAGAAAAATGGTTTTCTTTCGATAATAACTCCGAGGTAGATTTTCATTTTTGCTTTTATTTAGAAGTATATAAAATATTTAATTTACTTCCTCAAGAATTTATAGCAAATTCGTTCAATTAAATTCATATTTTTAACCGCATGAAACGAGAAGTCGAAATTTATTAAAAGAAGAAGAAGAAGAAATATGTTATATTAATCATCTAATAGCTCGATTCTTTGTCTGAACAAACTGGTCACCGAAGATAGCTGGTAAATTTATATTTGAATTACTTGCATCCTTGTCTCTTGCGAAATACTTTATATAATTAATTATAATCATAGTTTGCAAATAATTTTGCATCTCACGAAAGTTTTAATAAATTTAAGTATCAATAAAATTACAAAAAAGTATTTTCTAATTTATATATATATTTTCCTTTATCCGCTACGTTCACGTAAATCGATTTATTTACTTGAAGCCTACAGATGCAGAATAAAATAATAGTAAAACACCGAGAAACATTAGTAACGAGGCATCATTTCGCTTCCAACTTCCATTTGAAGAAGTATTCAAAGGTATCTGCTTTAATATTTTAATAAAAACAATTCCTATTTTCTCATTGCTGAGGTGAAATTCTTCACACTTCCCTAATGATGGTAGGAAAGATGTCCTGATTTCACTTAATTTTTCATATGCAAATCGGAAAATATTTTCCATTAAAAAGGTTGGAAAAAATAATAACGTTTAGATTAAAGCAATTTTTAAATATATAATAAATTGCACAAAAAAATTAACTTGGTCCAAATGTTCTGAAATTAATTTTTTCTTGGTATATTTGTTAAATAACTTTTTAAATACTGACATAGTTTCCTTTTTAATTTTGTAATTAATTTGTTTTGTTTCTTTGAAAACAAATAAAAACTCTAAAACCAAAAATGAGATCCTATTTAATTTACTTTTCATCTAAAAATTTTTCTTCTCCTTTTTTCAAACAGTTAGCATTTCAAAGTAGTGTGCATTGTATTTGTTTTTAATGGTTAATATTTAAAAAATAACCATTTTTTGGACTAATAAACACACTAGTAACTTTTTTCACTGTCTGAGAAACTTTTTAGTTTGAATTATACTAACGTCCTGTTTCGAAGAAGTACTAAGCCAGTATTAGGAAGGAGCTGGCAATCTTGATTGGAGGCGGGCAGACTGAGAGGGCGGCAATTGGCCTAATGGCGTTGGCTGTTGGTGAATGGATTGAGATTATTTTCCTTGAATATATTGAGGACTATTGTACTCAAACAATGATAAAACAGAACTAAGGTTTTCATATTTTGTCCATTGTAATTATTGTTCGAACGGCGTTAGATAGCTTAATTGTTTTTAACTTTGTTATGAAAAATTATGAAAGTACTTATATTTTATTATTTATGAGAATATAAATTATTCTGGATTGAAAGGTTTGAAATAAATATAATAGAAATAGACTCATTTCTTCATTTCTAACTGGAAATTCCAACAATAAGGCGTTTTGAATTTTTCTACTCGTTCTGTATTTTGATAGGATATATTCAAGAATTGAAAAAAAAAACGATTTCTCAATCAACGAAAGCAAATTCAAAATGTACAAAAGACTGTTTCGGAATGCAGAAGAGAATCTCTGTTGAGTGCGCTCAACTTCAATAAAGATAAAAAAATGATTTATTTTCAATTTAAATAAATATTCATAACTGATAGAAGAATGGAAGTAATTGCTTAAACATTAAATCGTGAAAAAGAGTGACAATTAAGGAAAAGACAAATATCTTCAAAAGCACAACCTATTCAATTAAGTATTTACGTGTCAGAGTGCAATCTATACAAGTCAGGGTGCCTCGTCTCAGTCTAGATAGAAAGATTTGGTTTTCTATATACAAGGAAGCACAATTTACTTAAATTTTTAAATTTCTGTCATTATGAATTACTTCTACACGCTTCCATTTTATTTATGAAACCGTTATGTTGCAAGATATCATATATGGTAGATATGATATATATCACATATGATATCTAGGTGTATTTATAGTAAATATGGTATCAACAAATATATCAATTTTTGGACAAGAAATAACAAATAACAAGTTATTGTTAAAAACACATCTTATGTACCGATGAAGGAAATGCATTCGTAAATAAGAGATTTTATCATCGAAATTATTTGTAAATAAATATCATTTTAAAGGTTTTTAAAAAATATTTACTATATATTGAAATATAAATACTCTTAGAAAAACTATGAATAATATCTATTTGAAATAACGTCAGAAAGTTTTGAAAAAGAAAGACATTTGAATTTCTCTGAAAATTTCTGAGTCACAGATATAAATTTTTTAAAGAATTTACTTAACTAGCAGACTAATGTAAGGTTTACTTAATAATTATTATCAAGGCAGGTTAGATCTCAATATGATGGACGAAAAACAAATACACTAAAAGGTTTCATTAAATATGACCAAATTTATTGTAGCTTACTTAACACAGGTAATTCACCATTAACAGAGAAATTTAAAATTAAAGTTTCACTTTTAAAATATTTAATCAAAAGGAATTTTAGAATAAGAATATAATATTATGCAAATAAATACATAATTTATACAAAGAATGAATTTAAATAAATATGTATTTATGTAATGAGGAATAAATGAAATGAACAATGAATTAATATTATGTATATATATTAATCATTATAATTCAAGAACTAAAAAAATAAAATTAAACGTTTTCAAGGGAATTAATTCACGGAGTAACTACGTTAGTCATTTCAAACAGTGCTGTCGAGTCTTTTTTCCTTATTTAAAGAATGCTGCAATTCCCAAAATTGCTACATGAGCTGCCTGTTATGTAGGCTCGACAATCATAAGGATTTATATTTAAGGATTTCATTAAATATAAAAAACTATTTATGCATCGATTTAGAATTCCATTTAATAATAACGGTTATGAAGTTTGAAACGAAAGAAGCTATAGTTTGAAACTCTTGTTGATATAAGACACACGCTATATAAGGCAGGATAAAATCGTGTTAATACACGTTAAGGCACATGTAATTAATCCGGTTTTCATGAATATTCCAGACGATTATTAATAATCTCATGTAATTACATTTCTCGTAATACACACATACTTATTTATAATAACAGATTAAATTATAGCCATTGCAGTTAACGCCATACATCTGAATATCACTAGCTCTTAGGAGTTTTGATAGCGAATAATAAAAGAAGAGTGAGATAATGCCCCCAAACAGAGCTGCTTCGATATTAGTAAATGAATAAGCATAATTCTTAGGTAGCAAATCCTAAGGAATATTTAAAAATATTTCCGTTGCTCTCATAATGATATCTTTTAAAGTTTTATTTTTTACACGAAAATTCAAGATTGTTAGATTCTTCTTCTTTCTCGAAGAAAAATTACATAGCTTTGTTAACTGAATAGCAATAATATTTCGTATGAGTTTTACTTAATAAATATCAAAAATGATATTTGCATTTAAGTTGAAAATTCAAAAGGAAATTCAAAATTTCCCATTTTAGTACTGTCCCTCCAAAAGTTGAGCTGAAATATTAGAATTTATATTTTTATATTTGTGATAAAAAATAACTCTCAGCTCGATGAAAAAATTCCTATTTTTTTCTGTATGCATTTCAAATTCCTGTATTTTTTTACTTTTCAAAGATAAGGAAATTCAATTCATTTTTTGTAAATAAAAAAGATAAACATCATTAATCATACTGTTATTTGAAAAAGTAAATAAAATGGAAATGCTAATTTTGTATAAAATGGATAATATAAAAGGTGACGACACCAATCGCGACCCAATTGCTAATGGAAATAATATTGTACAATTTTTAGAACAATGAATTTATTCCCGAAAAATTTAGGATTCTTAAATTTTTAAACAGCCTCCCAAACTTTGTTGTCAGATTTGATGAATATTCTTGACACTCTAACGGTTAAAATTAAGGTAAGCGTTTATTTTAACGGTAGTGTAATCCAAAGGAAGAGATCTCAGTCCTCACTGGTGATTCGTTCTCCTGTTAGAAGAATTCTCTAAACTGATATGGTTACAGAATAAAATTTGAAAATAAGGGCCTGGAGATTAATCTTTGTTCCTAAGTAGAGTGTTTTGAATCGATTCTTCTGTCTTAATAGCAATATAACAGAAATATTTTGTGGCGAAGTAGCAAGAGATGTCACCATAGTTCCATGATTAGTATTGTTGCTTCGGAAACCAGGGGTCGTGAGCCCAATTTTCCTAGCTGTATATCCATCCTATTTCGTTCTTTTTTATTTTTTTAATGTTGAAAAGGAACTTTTACTCATTTCCTATCATGTCAAGGAAGAAAAAGTAAAAATAATAGAGTTCTTCATCATAACAAGGTTACAGTATTTCAGTTGCTCGCTTTTATGCTGAGCGTTTTGCTTAGTTTAATTTTTATCTATCTGAATAATAATACAGCTTTTTTTGCATATTCTTTACTCCTATGATTCCGAGGTAAAAAATTGGTCTCGCAAACCTGGAGTCAAGAGATCAATTATTACTTGTGGCTATGTTACATTTTGGTGTTTTTTATCTTTAATATTGAAAAGAAATGTTCATTTTTTTCGTTTTATAATAAGGAAGAATATGTGATGGTGTATGATATTCGTCTGATTTCATTTTGGCTCCAGTTTGCTTTAATTCGGATTTTTTGACGGGACTGAAAATATAAGAATAACAAAATAAAAGCAGTACTATACTTCTGCGATCAAACCTGACCAAATTACAAAGATTTAAATTTCATAATTTGAAGCGAATCAACGGTTGCCTCTTGGAAGCATGGTGATATAATTAATTTTTTTCGATGTGACCTTTGAAGTTGTCCAAATTAAGGATATTCAAAACTGTATAGTTCATTTTAATCTCAGAAGCGCAATACTTTTATTATTGTGTCAATAATATTTTACTAAGCATAATTACTTGGTTCATTAGACTATTTAAAAACCTATAAACCTTAATTAATTGACGCAAGCAACATGAAATATAATCTTGTACCCCATTTAGAGCATTTTTCCAACAGAAAATATACACTTACTCTCTAACGGCCTTGATATCAGCAACTGGGTTGCAGTTAAAATAGACATATTGTATAGTAATGCATAAAATATGAAAATAATGACTCTAAATTGTAAGAAAACAAACAAAAGCATAGTAATATTTTCTCAAATATTAACCAAATAAAATTATTCGCTAAAAAACTGTGCATGATAATTCATGCATCATATTAACAGAATTTGAAAATTATAAATATGACCATGTTATAAAAATAATGCCAAAGAAAGCTATCTTATCGATAATATACATAGTAATAACACTGTTACAACATAGTAATAATATTATAAGAATTCTTTCTTCTAGGTTTACGAATGCTGTATTAATACAAGAAACTTCCATTATTTATTATCTTGGTTAATGGGGCAACAATCCGGTAAAATGCCTAAATCCATTCCCAAGTCAACCTTGTCTTGGCGTTTATCTTAGAAATAAGTCCTTTTTCCGAATGCTATCTTCCCATCTATGATTGATTTACCTAATCTCTTAACAATCTCATGAAAACCCATTAATACTAGTCTCCTTCCAGTAATCATTCTATTTAGCTTAGATGAGAGTATAATCAAAGAAAAAGAAACAGTCATTACAGGACTTCATCCTTTGTTTTATTAGCTGAAGAATTCTTTATGCAGAGTTATTTTTCTCTGAATTAGCTCTCGAAGTGTCAGAGTTGATATTTAACAATAACTTTAAGTACACAAAAAGAAAAGATAGTAATACAGTTTTTTCCGAAAAATAAAAGGCGGAAATGTTTTATGCTTTTCAGATCATTGTTGATAATCTAAGCTTTGAAGCTCATTTTTTGACAGGAAATAAAAATTATATTGATATTTTACTTTCATATGTAGATTTTTACTGATCATTAAATGTAGATGAAAATATTTATTTAACTCTATACTTTTCAATTTTTCATTTTCCTATTTCAATAAAATAAATTTTTACAAATAAATCTAAAAATATATAGAAAAAATTAAAATTAAAATTATGTAAATTGAAGATCCAGTATTAATTATCAAGATGCAAATTTTTTAATCAGTTATTTAGACACGATATCTGAAGATAAAGAACGTTGTGATCTGATGGTAAGGTTTCAGCTTCAGAACGAAATTGTTTCCGGCTCCACTGTGTCAGGATTTGGAGCAAGTTAAATCCATTGGGGCCAAATGATCTCCTGCTGATGTGGTACAGCTCAGGTGTCGTCTTTGTCATAGACCCGTTTCTTAGGTCCATCCTAAAATATCCCGAGTGTTAAAACACCGAACCGAACTAAACAGAAGCAAACGCTTCTGAAATGAAGTGAAATGTTATCTGTAGGCATTTTTATTATAGTGAAACGTAGTTCTGAAACAAAAAAAACTATTTTTATCTTGTATATTTCGTTGGGTGCGCACTTAGAGGGTTAATTATAAAAACATGAATGAAAAGATATAATGCTTATTCTAGAGTTTTTAAATAAAGAGCTACCTATTCAAGGAAAAGAAAGATGACGAATATCCAAAAACTGTAAAGGAATCTTTAATTAGTTTTGAACATTAGAAACAAAATATATTTAATAGAAACATATTCAAAAAAAATCTGATCAAAAAATAAAAGTCAAATATAACAAATATCTCAAGATTAAATCAAAATTTCAATTAATTAATCTTAAATCAAATATTATTTTAATAATAAGTATTAATCAAGCTTTGGAGACTACATTTAAGGCACTACTTTAAATTTGGAAGCAAGTAGTTAATTAATGAGCTATTACTCCTTTTGATGCCTTAAATCTGATGAGTTTTTCAAACCTCAGCATTCACTCTTCTGTTGTCAGAGTTATGTATCTCCCACTTTAATTAAACGAATATTATCAGTTGTCCTCCTCCTACGCAATTAAAATCACTCCATCTAAAATATTACCCCACATTGGTATATTAATGAACCCTAATCTTTACTTAAGTTAAAAAAGGGCCTTTGATATGATAAACAAGAGCATTGATTCAGCTATCCTCCATAAACCTAAATTCACAGAATAGTTCTCCAGAATAAACTTCATTATCTTTGCAAGTAAATTACTCCAAATATAAACCAAAAATTATCTTCTCCAAGTAACAAATTGAAAGGAAGATCTCCAAAAAATGTTCCTTAATCCATGCTTCAAAGGAGCCTTCAAGAAGTTTTTGTATTCAATTACTCATGTCCACACTATCCGAAAGCTTGTATGGGGAGTGTAATAAAGATACTCACTTAATTCTTATAAGAGCGCCATTTAACACCGGCTTACGGACGAATTACGCGTTACGAAGATTTGCCGCATGCAAATTTATGCACTTTGAGTTTGAAAACTGCTAAAAGGGAAGGATGTTGGAGAAGCATGTGGTTAAACAGCAATATTAGCTTATAATTAAATTAGAGCAGGTGATAATTTTCATTTTAGGTAGAATTAAAACGTGTGGAGATGTACTGATTTAATAACAGAATTACCGGGTTTTGCTATGTTGAGGCCTGTAATTTCTTAGTTTCTGACTTTGTAAACTGTAATTATATTAGGAAATTTTGAGGTTCTATTACACACTGGAAGAGTCTGAAATGGAATGAAGTTTAATTTTGCTTGTTGAATTATGAATTGCTTTCATAGTAGGGAGAGTCAATATAAAGTAAATGATATATTGTTTGTGATATTAACAGTATATTCAGAAATGTTCAAATTAAACTTCAGAATTGTAAAGGGCTTACTTAGTCTTCCAAATGGTATGAAATAATGATATTTTAAATAAATTGTTTTTCTTTAATTAAATCAGAAAGGACAATGCAAAATAAAAATAATCTAATTAAAAGATAAGAGAGCGACGTTTTTGCTGCTGATCTTTTAAGAAATCCCTTGTCTTAGAAATCATGAGAAGGTTTGTAGAGAATCTAAGTAGGATTTGAAATGATGTCTTATGAAGTATGTGATAGAGAGATATTTTTAAGTATTTTAAAGGTCCTATCGGTTATATATGTTAAAATCTATAACTATTAGAATATCACAACTGTGAGATTGTTGATGCATAAAGTTACATTTTTTTAGAATAAAACAAATTATTATTAATACAAAGGACATGCGACCACCTTAAGGACAAAAAAAAGATGATATTTTATGGAAACAACATCTTTCTAAAATATCTTTTGAGAGAATCCGTCCTATATTTATTTTTAACGAAAAAATATCCAGACTTATAATAGCTAAAGAATTTTGCTGAACATTCTTTTATTATCAAATTTCTGTTTCTAAAATATCCTACTAAGACCCAAAATAAAACCTATTCTAACATCCTTTCCTATAAATTTCTACGTTCTACCAATTGTCTGGTCTGAGAATTTGAGTTGAAATCGTAGATTGTCATTGTATTTAATCGCTCACTTTTGAAGATTTTAAGGCTTCGATGAGTTACTCTCCATTGCAGAAGGTCAATGAATTTATTTAGAAATTTCAAAGAGATGAAGTTTTCATTATTATTCAATGCTCGTTTGTTCAAACATTCACTGTTAAATAAGTGAAGTAGAAAGGGAAAATAATAATGTTTTCTTTATCGGAAGAATAAGTATTGATTTTTTTTTCATGAGATCTTAGAGATAGTTGACAGTGTAGTGCGATTTATCTTCGAGAAGAAAAAATGTCTCGGATAAAGTATTTATTTACACCTCGGAGAGGAATTTCTCTCAATGCTTCTTGTAAAACACAGTAAAAGCAGTTTATTTCCCTAATAGTTTTTATTATTAAATAATTAATTTTACCTTTTATAACTTAATATTGTTCCTTAATAATTTTTATTATAATTCTTCCGTCAGCTTTTATTGCATCTGGTATCTTGTTAAGCTGCTTCATTCAACAAAAACATTTATTCGTGATTTCAATGAATCTTTGCGATTATTCTAAAATAATTTTTTTGTCTTCTTTTAAGTTCCGTATTTTTCCCATTAGTAACAAAGAAGGGATTTGATACTGAATTTTTTTTTGCATTATTTAGAGAAATGGTTTAATTTTCCCCCTACTAATGATCTTTGTCAGATGTATGAAACATTAATAATCTGCATTGTGAATAAAAGTGAGGGAGATTCTGCAATCAGCGCCAAATCAGGTACATCTACCTTAGTAGTAAATTACAGAAAAATTAATGCTGCATTCATCTGAATTCAGAATAATTCTTGCTTTACAGATTGTCTGCTTTCCATTTTGTATTATTAATAAGTTCTAGGTTACTTCAAATTTACATATACATTAATAATTTCATTTCAGTACTGATTTTTTTCTGGTCAATATTGTCTTTTTTAAAATTTAATTTGTGATATTTTAAAGAATTTAGCACATAAATTTTTATTTTTTCTCTAATGACTGTTTGTAAAATGTATTGAATGGAGAAAATTCAGCAGTATTATTGGGGATTTCCAAATTCCAGTTTGGGGAGCAAAATTTGTAACAAAATGTGTAGAATCGGTAAAACTTTATCGAAAAAATGCTTTAGCTTATTAAATAGACGATAATTAAATGCAACAGAGAATATGCTAGAAAAAATATGTAGATAGGAAAGAGCAAAAAATTCTTTAAGATAAAAGAAAGCTGAGATAATGATTTATGAATTCGTTTTTAAGCAGCTTAAGATATACAATGTTAATATTTGCATAAAGCAAGCTAATATATTCATACATTATAATTCAAAAATAAACAAATTTTTCCCGAACAGTGATTTTTAAAGTTTACCAGACTGACTATCTGTCTAGTTATTGAAAGTTAAACAATTTTCTGATGTAGATAACAATCTTGTTTTAGCTCTATAAATTATTGAAAATGCAGCTTACAGTTGAAAAACATGAGATCCTTTCTTCCAGAGTAACTACTGTAGTTTATGTAGATCAGCTGCTGGTTATGCTTGATTGCAACTCTATTACTTAACCAGGAAACTGGAAATTTCCAAGCATGTCTCCATCAAGTATACGATTAGAATTATTAACCTGAAAACACAGGCAAGCAATAGTTAATAAAGCAGGTGATCTTTGAGGATTAATCTCTGTGATACGATTAATTCTCAAATGGAAGGAATCCAAATATATTTTAGAAGCTTTTTTCTCGATCGATTAAGATCTGACATAGAACTACAATTATAGTCGCAAAATCCCGCACCAAATATATTTCCTTTCGAGTTATCGCATTCGCATTCTTGTGAGAAAGCGGGATGATAGCACTCCTGAGGGATATGGGCTGAAAGTTCGCAGGGATTTGCACTTTAGATTCTAAATCTGTGTAAGAAATTTTTAAAAAGATCTCTTAATGTATTTCGTTCAAAATTCAATAAAAAAAACTTCTAACTTGAAGTACAGACTATATAATAAATATCATCAATCGGATTCGAAGCATTTTTAAGTTATCGTGATCATAGACAAGTGGTAGGATAGATAGATCGAGCAACAGAAGACATAACGTAGCTCCAAAACTGTGTTTTTCAGACGCAAGGATCTGAAACGTAGAAATTCGTCAAGTTTTTTAAAGATTAGAATATTGTTCTCTATAATATGTATATGAGGACATAAAAGTATTATTTTTTAGTGGAATCAGTTCATATAATGTTAGTCACATAAAAAACTGGACTACACTTTTAAAATGTAAACTAACTGGAAGCATATTCTTTTTCTATAATGATGACCTTTTTCCCTTAATTCAAAAGATTCATATGAATTAGAATTTCATTAGTGATATAAATTTCACATACAATCGAAAGAGATTTTTGTTTTTTTTTAATGGTTTATCTATATCTCTTTTTTGTTACCCTTTAGTCATAAAATATGCCATAAAATGCCCTCAAAATCAAAAGAGAATTATGTTGTTAATTTTTATGCCACTTCAATTCTGCGGCTTGTGGCGTATTAATTTAGTTGATCATCTGAATCAATCATCATTTTGAATTTAGAATATTTAAAAACTTAATTTTTTTCCAGAGGGGGGAATTTGTAAATGCGACCAAAAATGAAAGAGAAGCCAAAACATTTATGAAACTTTTAACTCATATTTAGAGATTAGCTTAGGAATGCACTTTCTTTCTTTTTTTGCAGTACAAAATTAGTGTAATTAGTGATTTTGGCTTATAAAATGTAAGATCGATGGTATTAATTTGCAACTCTGTTTAGCTTAACACCTTTTTGTAAATAAAATAAAGAAATAATGAAAGAAATATATAAATGAAAAAATTGTTTAAATTCTCATAAATGGTAGTAAATTTCATTTGAACTGTAGAAAAAGTGCTTTTCCTTTAGAGAAGCGAAAACAATTTCTATTATTTTTTTAAAAAAATATTTTGACTCATAATGCATGACATTCCAATTTTCATAAAAGCATTTTAGGAATGTAAAAATAAGTACAAGAAACACAAGAAAGCTAATAAAAAATCTAACTTTAAACTTAATTTTTAAAGTAATATTTTTGACTAATTGTTCATTCAAATTTCGTTTCTAGGTAAAGATAATTCTACGGAAACAAATTAGTTTTTCAAGTCAAAAATATGGTAAGTATATAAATTCATTAGATGATTCTTAACTTATTCATTTAATTTAAGGATTTAAGGATTAATAATTAGAATGATACAAACAAATATAATTAATTAACGCAAAATTAAAAATTGTTGTTAAGGATAAGAAACTAGCCAATTATTTAAAATTCCGATAAACTCCAAATGAGGCTCTTTTTTCTGTCTCAAAGATAGAAATCATTTCGAACAAAATAAGGTATTTTTATTAATCAATTGTTACATCAATTTTAAATAATTTTACGAGTAAAAATAACAGTGTATACGAAGATAAATATAAATAATTGGGGAATTCAAAGCATTAAAAACTGTCATATAAGCAAAAGAACTTGTCATTCATTTTACCTATTCTATGGTGAATCGGCGTAGACAATCGTTGAAATACTTTCTTTCCAATAAATGTAATCAATTAATCCACAGTTTAATTAATTTTATCAATCAGTTATTAAGTAATTCAAAATTATTAATAATTAAATATTCTTTTGGCAAATGATAACTTTTTGTGAGATGCGAAATTAAAACTGTATATTTAATCTAAGGAAGTGAATTAATGCTTATGCTATATTATTTAAAATTCAGGTGAATGTTGATTAAGGTATTTTTTGTTTCCAAGCAATAAATTAATTAGTACCTTATAATGTCATTTTATTAACCATATAAATAATAAATTAAAATGAATTAATAATGGAAAAGATGATAAACTAAGATTTATTGACTGAAAATTTTTTTATTGAAACAAATGGATTTGACAAATTCTTTTAATTTACTATTTGAAACTTCAATAACATTAGATTTTCCTTTCAAGCAATAGAAAAGATAATCTTTTTTCAGTATTTAAAACTAGTTATAAATGCAAATAAAAGGAATAAAATATGTAGAAATGATGAATTACTTAAACTGTCGTTTTTAATCCTTAGGTCAAAAATGAATATTTAAGTAAAAATTGATACCAAATACGCAGTAGATGTTTTTTAAAGTTGAAATAAACACTCAACGAGACACTATACTTTCTCACCAACAAATAAATCCAATCTTTTCACAATCATGTATTTTTGGTGATCAGTTACAGAATATTATGCGGTAGGCCAAAAGTGAGCATTTAAGCAAAATAATTTACCAAGTAATTCTATCTACAGCTTTAAATTTGGATAAGTTTCCTTTCCGAACAATAAAATTCCATTTTTTCTTGCTTCCAGAGACAGATCTTTCGAAGCGTTACGATGCTTTGTTATTTTCTCGTATTACCCCAACCCCTCACCAAGAATCTAAATCCACGTAAACGTCAGTATCTTTTATATTAGAACTGATAGTCATTTTTTATCCAAAATCAATTGAAAAGAAAAACTGGCAGAAATGCAAATAGAAATATTTAAATATTTGTTTTTAATCCTTAAGTTAAAAACGGACATTTAAATAAAAAGGAGTTGCCAAATACTCAGCAGACTTTCCGAACAATAAAATTCAATTTGTTCTTCCTTCAAGTGACTGAGATCTTTCGAAGCGTTAACATGTTTATTTATTTTCTCTAACTATCCCTCCCTCGATAAGAATTCCATTTCTTGTAAATGCCAATATCTTTTAAATTTGAGTTAATAGTGATTTCTTATTCAAAATCAATTTAAAAAGTAAAATGGGCAAAATTTCAAAAAGAAATAATGAGTTACTTAGAATAAAAGAAACCTTGAGGCACTTAAAGATTCGTTTTTAATCCTTAGGTTAAAAAAGAATATACTCAGCCAAATATACTCAGTAGATATTATTTAAAGTTGCAATAAACACTCTAATAGACACTAATCTTTCTTAAATAAATAAAATCAAATTTTTCACTATTATGTAATTTTATTAATTTTTTACGAAATATTATGCAGCAGGCCAAAAGTGGGCATTTGAACAAAAGAATTTACCAAATACTTCTGTCTACTGCTTTGAATTCTGATGAGTTGCTTTTCCGAGCAACAAAATTCCATTTGTTCTTTCAAGTAACTGAGATCTTTCGAAACGTTAAGATCTATCGTTACTTCTTCACATTACTCCACCACCAGAATCTCAATTCCCGTAATCGCCCATATCCTCTGCCCTAAAAGTGATAATCCCGAAGCGGTAAGCTCTCGCGAAGTGAAATCAACTGATATTTATTTATAAAGACTCAAAAATATAACGAAAAGCGAAAACAGGAGTCTTTTATTCGCATAAAAGCCCCAAAGAAACTTTGAGACGCAATAGCTCTTATAACTTTTCGTTTGCAATGGAAACAATTCTTTCAGCTTTTTGGCTAAGTGAATTGTATGTTTCAGTAATCCTTTGGTGGAAAAGGAATCAACATTGATAACCTTTCAGATCAAAAGTTCAAGAGATCCTTTCTTCTCTCTTTCCTTTATCCCTAACGGAGTTAGAGTATATAAAATATATAGACTGCAGGTAATTATAGAACACTGTCATAGTCTGTCTCGTGGTATTGTTATTCAACAAAAGCTTTGGAAACACATACTTTTCCGGAATCTGCCTGCAACTGTCTGGAAAGTTCCGTTTGAACTTCAATCTGATCTGAAGTTGTATTGAATTCCTTAATGTTGAAATTGTTGCCTATGAAGTAAACATTTTGATTAAAATTTCATTTATTCTTCAAGCAAGAATGGATGGAAATTAGGTTTCAGGGAAAGACGCTATTTTGTATTCAGTCTGCATTCGAAGTTTTCTTTCAGAATATGTATGACAAAGAATTTGGAATTCAGATAAGGACTTTACATTCCTCATTCGCAGTAGGATTACGGCTATTTCTCGTAAACTTATTGGTCCATACTTTGAATTACAGCAACGCTTTCTTTAGAAGCCACAGATTGGGATTTTCAATTTGTTTTTCAAGTTTCAACTCTTATGATAGATAAAGGCAAGGATTTTTTATTGAAATAAAACGAAATTAAAGTTTTAAATAAGAGCAATATATTTTAAAATGTAATTTAATTTTTTTTATGTTTTATTTATTCATTCTAATTTATAATTGTTTAAAATTTACATAATGAATGGAAAAAATAGTAGGTACTGAATTATGTTAGATAATTGAAGAGCGTAGATCAAGTACTTTATTAAATCGTTTTCTTTCGATAAATGCTATGTAATGGTAATAAAACGTATAGTAAATAAATTGTATATTTCTTAATAGTTGTAAGTTTAGAAAATTTAATTTTGTGCTTTATATTTAAATTTAAATAGTTGAACTAAAACCATCAATCGTTTGATTATAATTTATGATTACAAATTCTTTCTTTCAAAAAATGGCGATGAATTCTTTTAAAAGATTATTTCTTTAATCAATAAAGTAAAAATAGGTCTCATTCAAATATTTATTACACTTTAATGTAAATTCTTTGTGACAATTTTTAGTAACTAACGTTAATATTAAATTTATAAGTAAATTTATATACTTATAAGTTTTATAGAATATACTAATATGGAGAATATTTACTCCCTCTTATTGCAAGTTACTCAGCAGTTTCAATTCAACTAACTGTTACATTATTTTGAAAACGAATGGCTCTAAATAGTTAACAGAAAAGTCACTAATTAAGACATTTTCATATCATTACTAACTTTAATTTAAAGTAAATTTCAATCGAGTAGTCGACAAATATTTTATAAACTTTCTATCAGAAAACTAATGATTATTTTTCGAATGGAAACAGTTTAATAATGGAATCTGCCGAATTGATGGCTGAACTTCGAGCTCAGACATTGGTTGTGAAGGAGTATAGTATGAGATGAGGAGCAGGTGGTGGATAGATGAATATAATTACATTGAACTTGGTGTATTTTTTTCCCTCTCATCTTAATATCGGTAATCTTGGGCTTTTGACAATTTTATGTGATGAAGAATAAAAACGCAGTAAGATATGGTTGATCATCATCTAATTTATCAAAAAAATACTCTTCTGATATCATGCAATTCAAATCTTACATCCAGCAGCTAACTGATGCCAAGTTAGAGGAATTACAGTGTGAATTATCAGATTTTCTATTTGTGAAAATTACAAGATTTTGATGGCATTTTACTATTCTGATTGGCTTACTTATTCAGATAGTATCAAAATTTTCTTGTCCACATCAATCAGAATGCATAATAATTAAATATTTAGGCTTTATTTTCAGTTCCTAAAATATCTTTTAAAAAATCATTACACTTATTTGCGATTGTATTTTTCTACAATGCAATTACAAATAAGTGAAATGGTAAGTGATATTAAATTATTACACTTATTTATTTATTATTAATGATTGGAAATCAAATATGTGTCATTCTCATAATTTTAATATAATTTTTCCTTAAAAGAAAGTTACTCTGAAATGTTTTTTTTTCAGTGGTTTCATTGAATTAATCTATTTTTGTCATGTATATGTATTATTTGATCTTTAAGTTATTTTTTATGTTTTAATTTTATTGATGTGACTTCTTTTCTCATTAAGTTAAATTTCTGTCTTTTTGGTACATGGCTGTCAACTTTCTCAAAATGAAGATATTTTGATAAAAATACGTAGAATATCAAATTAATTCTCTACCTTCTAATAATATATTGCGAAATTTATAAAAATTAATTTTTATGAGCTTGAATTCCTTCCATAATGATTTAATTAAAATCAAACTTTTATACTGTAGCTTTTCACAGAAGCGACACTTTTTAACTAATATTCCACATTTGATATTAGCCAATTCGTAATAATAAATGTGAAATTGCCTGTTAATGGATAATGGAATAAATTTTGATTAGCTATTATTTCAAATTTATATGATAATATTATCAAGATTGAATGTCAATGTACAGAAATTTCAAAACGAGAAGTATTTTCAGAAGCTTATCATAATCAAAGATCTACTTTTCTTACATGTGTAGGGAATTAAATGAAATCCATTTCTGATGTACGAAGGATTAAATCAGCGAGACTAGGTTTCCCTTAATAAAAATGCAACGCTTCTTCTCAGATAAAAATTATGGATACTCATTCTCAGAGACCCGAAATAAGCGTTTTGCACTTTTTAGTACAGAAAGTATGCACTTTGGATGCCTTTTTGTTAATCGACTGAAACTAAGATGGAATTTAGAAGTATAATGCTAAACACGAAGCTTAATATCATTTGCATAAGGTATTAAATTTCTGAGTTATCACATTTAAATGAATACCGATGTACAAATCTAAATATGGTCATATCTTTGACAAATTTAACTTGATATGGATTCACGTAGAGGCCTTAAAATTCATGTTGCTGTAGAAATCCAAACTCATTTGATATTTCAAAATAATGTGAATTAAAATAATTTTAGAAAAAAGTATTATTTCAAAGCAAAGCAAAATCTATGTAAAAAGGAGTTGTCGAACCTTTAAGAATGTAGCATTCAATTCTTACTTTATTCGCTTACATCAATTTCTTACACTCAATAGATTTTTTCGAACTTCCAATATACTCTGATGATTAAATAAAATCTTTAAAAAAATCAATAAATTGTTTAAAATTTTTAGGATCAACTGTACATGCCAAGATTTTCCATTTTTATTTTTCAACAAAATATTCTCATATCTATATTAACGAGTTTTAGACATGCATGAAAATATATGAACTAATACATTCTATAAAATATTTTATTAATATTAATAAATTACAAACATTAATTATTTCCAAAAAATTGTAAATGTAAGAAGTAAATAATTTTTTAAAATAATTAAATTATTCAAGGGTAATGAAAAAAAGGAATCGGGACGTGATAAGTATCTGTCTTGAGTACAAGATTAAAATGCAGGTCCTTAAAAAGTATTAAATATTATGCATCCATCAAATGCTTCAAGAAATCTTTTTGCAACTTTGTGTCCATAAACACGGTAATATGAATAAAAGCTAACTTATAACGACAGAATTTAAATCTGAAGTTACACGATATTTTTTCAATTAAAATCCCATTAAATATTTCCAAATCCACATCTGCAGGTGTTTTGACGAAAAGTTTCTTTTTTACTCTGAGTTGAAGAGGGAAGCAATGAAATTTCTATGAAATTCCCCATGGTTTCAGTCGGAAAAAGAGACGTATAAATCAGTGCTGCGGAAAGTAAAATAAGAATACGAAACTGAAAGTAAGAAACGAAAGAAATATTATATTTGCCACGAAAGTGTTCCCCCCAGCTAATTCTGTAGAAATGGTTTATTTAGATTAGACGAAATTACTTTGTCAATCAAAAGAAATGTTTACAGAACAGAATTTTTTTCTATATCTTTTCTCTCTATTTGTAAGAGTATATATATATATATATATATATATATATATACTGCAAACAGAAATTTCTTCTCATGATTTGCATGGAAGAAGCAATGAATATTACCCTAAAGTCTGTTTACTTTGATTAATTTTAAAGAAGCAAGTAAATAAATTTTAAAAAAATTTAAATACTGAAAAAAATGTTAGATAAATCTATGGATATCGGACAAAAACATTATGCGAAGTAAGAAACTTAACTTCATAGATACTTTCGAATATTCATCTAATCTAAGAAAAATATTTAAAAAAAGCAGAATTTAATATAAAATGCCCAAAACTAAAAAAGAGGAGTAATAACAAACTTGTATATTTTGTTTGAATATAATTTGAAGAAACATTACATAATGCATCAAAGACCAAAATGAAGTGAAGAGCACAAAGTATTTAAACAAAAAATAAATAAGTAGTAAAAAGTATGTAACAAAGTATTTAAACAAAAATGAAAAGTTTTTTTTGCCAAAAGGAAAAGATGGAATAAAGAAACTTTAGATATTTAAGGCAATTAAAAATTGCAATATCAATTAGTTTCACCAAAAGAGATAAAACAATTAAAAGATAAAGCAAAGAAAATCTAAATATTCTAGGCCGTTAGAAATTTAAACATCATTCAGCTGGACAAAGTGAAATGGGAAAATAATCTGAAGAAGAAACAAGGTAATCCGAAATACTCTAGGTTATTATAAATTGAAATATCAACTCATTGTGCAAAAAGAAACGATAAAGTGACTAACTGATAGGATAAGATAAAATTGCATATTCTACTTAATTATAAATTGAACTATCAAAAATTTGTACTAAAGTAAAAGATAAAATTATTCAGAAAGGCAGCTATAAATATTCTTTATAGTTAAAAATTGAAACAGCACTCAGTTGCACAAAAGGAAAAAAATTTAAATACGATATAATGTAGGATTAAATGATTGATATTATTAGGAATTCAAACATCCACAATCATATTTTTTGTAAAAAGACTAGGTAATCATATTTTTTGTAAAAAGATAAAGATAAAACGTGCAATAAAAAGGGTTTTAAGAATTAACTGATGGAAGTAAATTTTATGTGATCAAATTGAAGAATAATTTCAAAGTAGAATGAAGCCATTTTTTTTATTCTTATCCTTAACAGAGTGAAAATTTCGGGATGATTTTGCTACATTTTTTGATGAATTTTATTTGATTAGAAACTAGCTTGTCAGTAAGTAGTATTAGAGGTTAATACATAGCAGAGCAAATATTTTACAAATATTTCTAATAAAATAAAAGCTATTTATACGCAGTTGCTAATTTTTGATACTTACTCAAATTTGAATGAAATTTTGAAATGAAATGTTGCTTCCATAGCAACTCATCATATTATTTTTTACAAATATTTTTTGACAGAATTTCATCGCCTTTTTTTCATACCTCCATAATTTTATACATTAAAGAAATAAACTATCACTTATTTCAATAAGATAAAAAATATATGGATTATAAATTAATATGCGGGAAAATACCATTGGACTTTAAATTAATACGAGAATTCTACTTTTATAATTCTTCACATTTCTTAACTTATAGTTTATAATTGTATAGAATATATGAAGGATATTCCCCGAAACTATTTTGTTTTGACAAGGTTTGTTTCTGTTGTCTCATTGTGGGACGTGATTCAAAGAGAGAATTTTAAAAGGTTAGATCGTTTCCCAGAAGACAATTTTAATTGATGCAGCATTTCAGATCAATTCCATCTGTCGAGCTCAGGAAACTCCGACACAACCAATATTCAGGCAGGGGCTCACTAACCTAGTTCGATGAAGGCCTGTCCCGCATTCACACATTCGCGATCACTCACTAAGCGGTAAGCTGTTTCAGTCATATAAAGCTCTTTTTTGATATCTCTAACGTCCTAGAGGGAATGATCTAATGTTCCGTTTCTTTCATATCGCCATGTTTAGCTCCATTTCCCTGTAAATACTCCCCCTGTAAACTTCTCCCCTGAACTTTAAAAAAATTCGTTTAGTTTTAAAAGTCTCTTCATCATTCGTTTGCATTATTTTGATCTTAGTTGGAACAGTACCCTTTCAAATTAAAAAGTCCCCTATATAGCTCTCCACTGAAACCCCTGCTATTTGGAGAGTCTAACATTTTTTTGGGGAGATTTGGTTAGACTCCCACATGTATAACATATGAAATTTTAAATACACTATCTAGCCGAGAGTATCTGGATACCGCTTTAAAAAGTGGTTTTGGCAGGTGACGCAATTTGATACGTAATCGAAGGCTGTAAAAATTTTAATAGTGGTTTATCAGGTTGTATTTATGCGTTTATGAGGTAATGAAACATCGAGGCAGTGAAACTGCAGAAAAATGAGCTGGTAGGTTGACAAAACTTGGGGAACGCAGCCGGAAAACTCTGAAAAGAGTAGTGAAACAAATTCTCTGTCCTCGTGAGTGTAAATTTCTCAGTTCAGTTCCGGCGTCCATCAAGCGTTAGTGTTAGCAGCTGCACTCTATGTCGAGAGTTAAAACAACTTGGGATTCCTTGGTAGTGTAGCCGCGCTCAAGTCGAACATCACTGCACACATCGATTGCAATGGGACAGAGCTCACCGTCATTGGACCGTGGACATGTGGAAAACTGTTCCGTGGAGTGATGAATCTCGCTTTACAGTCTGAGTCTACGGCGGGAAGCATCTGGGTCTGGCCCGACGAACGTTTCTTTAATGACTGCTCTGTGCCAACAGTTAAGTTTGGTGGTGGAAACATAATGGTGTGTGGGGGTGGGGAAGGGAAGGTTCATGGTTTCACTTGAGTCCGTTAGTTCCTGTAGTTAGAAACATGAAATCTGAGATATTTGTGGTCATTCTGAACAATGCTTCACTCCCAACTCTATGACAATATTTTGGGCAAGGCGCACATTTCCCTTTCAACAGGATAACTGCTCCATTCACATATGGGGGCTTTCACAAACATGCTATGAAGAAATGGGTATTCCAAACCTGGACTGGTCTTCTCAAAGTCTCAAACTAAATCCCATATAACATCTTTGGGAAGAATTAGAGCTCAGATTACGTATCCAGCCTAATCGACCTTCATCACTGCAAGCTCTCACTTCAGCTCTGATGGACGCCTGGAAGTCAATTCCTATAGCCACCTATCAAAAATTGGGGGAAAGTCTTCTCAGATGTGTGCAGGTTGCCATCGATGTAAAAGGATGACAAACATCACATTATTATGTGTCTCAGTACGCTCCTAGTTCATTCCTTTGGATGACTGGATACTTTTGGTCAGATAGTTTGCTTAGATACTTAATTCTTACTTAATTTTATGGCAGATTTATATATTCACTCAAAAAGTTATACAAAAGTTTTCAAGATTATTACATTCATTATATCGGTATTTTAGTTATTATGATTACTGAGATCTTGTGTTATTCTCCTCTCTAAAGTATAATTTTGAATTAATATACATTTAGTCTTTGATTGAGACATTATAATAAGAGGGGTATATCTTCAAACAATGGAATACCTGTCTATCTTTCGTTTTGGAATGTTCCTGCATTCTCTTATGTCATGTAAGTCATATTACCGAGAATTGGTTTTGTTTCCCGTTTTTCGCTGCAGCGCACGGCACTATAACGTCACTGAGATATTAAATTTTTGCAAATTACTGTAGATATTGGTATGTGACTGTTTATTTTAGTTTTCTTGAAAGTAAAATAAATTTTAAAAATTCATTAAAAAATACATACCTGTGTGTTTTTAATGTTTTGGAAAATATTTTTTTAATTCACTATAAAAGGTAACAAAAATTACAGTTAGGCTTATTATGCAATTTTTTTCATTGACTTATTAAAGCAAAATAGTAACTAAAATAACACAAATTTAAGAAATGAAATTACTATAGAAAATGATGTACTAATTATGATATTCTGCGAAATAATTTCATTTTGTTCTGGAGCAAAGATGAATGTTGCATCCTATTACCAACCCATCTCACATAATTGGATTCTATTTTAACATTCTGTATTAAAAAATGCAGATAAGGTTATAACTAAATACGGCAATCACCAATTTCAAAATGGGGGAAAAAAATTTCGGTGAAATTATCTTCGATGAAATTTTTTTTCTAATATTATTAAAGATCCAAATTAATGGCAACACTGAGTTTCCCTGTAATCATTGATGGTATCAGTAAGAATGCTGTTATCATGAAAAAATTATTAAGACCTTCTTAAGTATACGATAAAGAAAAACTAATCAGGAGTAATGTTTTACCCTTCACACCTTAAAGCTCTTAAGAAAATTATTTCGCGGAGGTTTCGTTTGCTATTAAAACCGTTATATGTAATTTTGGTTTCTATAAGCTGAGAGGTAAGGAAATGATTATTTTAGAGCTTTTTTGCGTTTATTTTAATGCCATTGCCTCCCCCCCCCCCCAAAAAAAAGGTGAAATGGAAACAAATTTTGCCAGCAACGAAGGCTTTTAACAATTATGAGGACAATATAAGTTCTAATGCAAATGGCGGTACAGAAAGCGATGATGTAGAGAATAATTTAAATGGCAATGGCATGGTAGGAAGTGCTGAAATTTTAAATGACGAAGAAATGTCCCCTGAAATGCAGCGGGGATAAACTCAAGCATCATTCTTGGATTTTTCAATGAGGCAAACGGCTTGGAAAACTTTACTACACAAGATTATCTGTTGAGACGAAAAGTTTTATGAAACCATGCTAATACTATCCACCGCACATCTAAGGAAGAAATTATATATGTAATAAGGTGTCACTTAAGATTCTTTCCTATTTCTAATATGAAATGAGTACAAAATACCTACTGTTTAAGATACTATTTATTTTATTTTATAAGAACCCTTTTGCTTTATTACCTTCTTCCATCTCTTAGGAGGAACCTTTCCAAATTTTTTTTACTTTGAACAAGAAATAATACTCAAGGGGCGCTTTTATTTCGCTAATGGATTTAAAGCTCGTATCGCGATGGGAGTTCTTGAAGGACAGAAAGAAATAATAATCAGATAGAGATCTGGAGATGCGTTATAACATCCCAATAAAACTGTAAGAGCTTCTCTCTTACAACTTAAACAACATATGGTTGTCATGTCGAAAACAACGCCTCGTTGGTTCATTAATGCTGACCTTTAATATTATTATCATTATTATCGCTATGGACAACTATTTTAATTGATCTGATTGAAGACAATATTTTGTCCAACTTATCATTTTACCATGACGAAGAAGCTCGTCGAAAATTACCCCTTCCCAATCCAACCAAATGAACGAAAGAACTTTTTTGAGGTATGGTCCCGGCTTTGTGACAGTTGAAAGCCTATTGCCTTTACACCGAGTGACATAGACGGCTAATAGATAAACCTGCATGTTTGCGCAAGCAGAGACAGATATGACCATTTCTAGTGCAATGAGAAATAGATCATATTTCCTAGTATTACGGTGACCTAATTCTAGGAAAGAAGGTAAGAAAATGCACTATGAAATGTACAATATGTATCAACTTCATTTGTAAAAGTAATCGTAATATTATTTGTAATAACTATAAAAAATAATTTCATCAATTTTATGAAATATGTAATTTTTATAGTAAAATGTAATGTTTTTTATAATATCATTATATATAAATTTTTTACATCCCAAGTGAAAACATTTTAAAATAAATTTTGTGTTTCTCTGTTTTAGAATTTTTTAAAAATACAAATGCAATCAAACAGAAGTGATTTTACGCTCTTTTACTTGACTAAAGTCATGTTTGTAAAAATGACATACTAAAATAGAATTTTTACTCTCGTCTTGATGTGTTAAATTATAATAGTTGGGCAGTTATATTGCCTATAAACAATGCAAAACTATTAAATTTTCAAAATTCATCTATAAACTCATTTTTTAAAATTTTAATTTCATGAGACGTCATCACTAATAAAATCAGAGAAACTGATTACAAAATTCCATTGAAATTACAATTATGAACCATATTAATATAAAAGTATAGTTAATGATAAAAGGTTTTTAAGTGGTACTTTTATTATTTATAGAGAACTAAAAAGTAGGCATTATTTTCATCAAAACTTTAGTAGTGAGTACAAAAATTCCAACAGTGTGAAAATTGTGCAATACTCACAAATATTCTAATAAGGAAGACATTTTTTATAGAAAAGTAGAATGCATCAGAAATGTATTGGAAATTCTAATTCATTATACTTTTTAATATTTTATAAAAGGATGTTTTTAAAATTGTTCACTTTGTGAATAAGATTGTAATATCTTAAAATAGAATCTCTCAAAAATAATCTGTTTTAATGCAAAATAACTGCTTCCTTCAAATGAATACAGTTTTGTTTATATAATGCGAGGCCAAAATGAGATTCCTTAAATTGAAAATATACTGAGAAAAGTTACTGAAAATACATACCTTCTATAATCAATTTATTTTCTTTGTAAAAGCAGTATGCAAAAATATAAAGATTTTTTTTCTTGAAAAAGAAATAAACTGCAATCTTTTATAAAATACTCAGTTTTACGACAAGTGGTTCTTGGATTTGCTTCCTTTATCGGTTATTAAAATATGTTTGGAAGCATTATGATAACTTCTTATTCTTTTCAAATGCGATTTGACAGAGGAAAAGCCGAATTTTGATAAGAAGAAAGATGTTCGTTCTGTCTAATGCAGACTCGTTATTTTATTACATTTGAATAAATTCACACGAAAGTACCTTCAGATAAAAAATATGATCTTTTGACCTCAGTAATTGTAACAATATTCTTATTTTAAGTTGTATTTTAGAAGAATACCGGTATGAATATTTTTTTAAAGAAACTCTTTTAGAATTTATGTTATGAAGATAAATGCCGTATCATATCGGGTATTCTTTCGAATGACAGCTCAGAGATCAGGGAGGTAAAGAGCTCTTATTTAGACTAAAGAAATAATTAAAATCATAAGCAACTGCAATAAACTCAATTATAAAAATAATAAAACCAACCGACTGATTCAATTATCACTAATCTTGATTAGACCAAATAAATGGCTGCCGTTTTTATTCAACGAGTTAATATAAATTACTGCAGTTATTTGCCAGTGAACCTTGAAAGGGAATCAGCACAAGAGAGAGAAGTAATATAATGTAATTAGCCGATTCATAGTATGTCCTTTATTCTCTTAAATGGTTTGCATTTGAAAAGCTGTATGAGATTGTAAAAGGTTCAGAGAGTTAAGCCATATCACTGACTCTCTGACCCACCCGAAGGCAAGCGGATAAACCAGAAAACTGAATTACCAGACCTCCACATTAGCAACACTGTAGGAAACTGGGGTTGATTCCTAAGGGCCATCACTGGCCTGGTACAACCCTTCCCGTAAGAAGTACGTCCCGTCATCGATAGCAGGAGTCATACCCCCCCCCCTATTTGTGTACCCTTCAAGGTGGAGAGATCCAACCATCATGCCGAAGGCATCTCATCCTCTTTTCGGGATGCCCCCTGGGGAATAGTTCAGAGATGTAAAGTTACCCTGAAACATAATCTATTCGACTAATATATATAGATAAAGTGCATATCACCGTTAGGAAAGATGTATTCTCTTAGAAAACAAAATACGACTCGGTTTAAATAACTCTATTAACTTTAAGCCTAAATACCGTAGAGCGTATTTAATTTTGTTTTATATTCGATAACTCGCATTAGGCTTCTCTGAATTTATACGTGGTAGTCACTAGTTAGTAATTTAAAAGCTGTAAACACCATGTATTATTCCTCCCAAACTTGAAATAAGTCTCCTAAAACCTGTCTGAAATTAATACATTAAATGCAAATAATAATAATAATAATTCATTTCATCTGTTGAATGATGGATTTCATAAAAGGATATTTATTAATCGGAGGGGCACGTGAACCGAACTCTACTTTCTAAAATTCAATGCCATATCATCATAAGAGCGTTTGATACAGGATTTAAGGTGTGCCAAATCCACTTAAGCAGAAAATTTCAGTAGAGTTAAATCTTAAATTCACGATCTTGTAATCTGGAAATCATAACTCTCCCGATACTTCTTTAAACATTTTTTCTTTGTAATATTTAATATCATATAAAATAATTTTCGAAGAAAGCAGTTTTTAGCATTCTTTGATTGTAATTTGTTTTATCTTGTAATCAATGTTTTAGGTTATCATTTCATAGCTAGTAAGAACGTTTCACTTTTAAAGAAATTACATTCTACATTGTAAAAATAGAAAAAAATAGAACTGACTATACATTAATCTTACTATATGACAGATCACAAGAAGATTTAAATTTTCAAACATCCCTACCCTATAATTAAAAATATATTAATAATTTTACTTTCGAAAATATGCATTTAAATTAAAAATGCATCTTCACAAAATGCGACAAAGATGCATGCAAGCAGAATATCCATCTTTTCTCAACAACTTCCGGGGACAGAAAAATATGACTAGAAGAGAGATGATGGTGAGGAAGAAAAAAACCCAGAAGAAATCTTACGAAAGATGCAATCGTTCTTATTATTCATCCTTGTCAACGCACAGTCCTAGAAAACACATGTGCACGGAGTTGTAACAAATCCACCAACTATCTTTTAAGTAAGTTACATATGAACCAAAGTCATGTCATGACCGACTAATTTCGTTGGAATTAGAAGTAATAATGCATAGAGTAAATCTTAGATTCATTCTCAGTTCTACAACATAAATTATTCAGTTTATTATCTTTAATAACAACTTTTTTTCTTGATTTTAGGGCTTAACAGTCAGGAATTGTTCACCAAATTACTTTACAATATATTTCAGAAATGTCAGTTGGAAAAAATCTCGTATCGGTACAGTAAGTACGTTTTTATGAACTTACTAGCCGCCTTTGGCGACCAGTCGGTTAGCCAATATTAATGCCGACTAAAGGGTTAAATCACTTTATATATATAACTTGGTCTCATAATAAATTTTTCAGCAAAATATTTTTAAGTTTCAAATTTCGATAGTCATATAACTCACTTATACTATTATGTAGGCCTTAAACAGTCCTATGTTTGAAGTCCGCATCTCTCTCTGATTTTCTATCAGTGCATGTAAAATTCACTTTTAAATTAAATTGGAAATGATGAAACTTCAATTAATACAACGACCTCTTTACTCAATCTAAGCATGTCTTTAAATAAAACTAAAAACTGAAAGCAGAATAGTCCGACACTGAATATTTATGTTCAATACAGAAATTGAAACATAATTTTTTTTTATAATTTATAAGATCTCAAAGAATTATTCAGCAAAAATTTCACAGGTTAATTGAAACCTTCAGTTTTTAATGTTATTTTTAGATGTATATAAATGCTCTCAATAATATTTTTTTAGGTTTATAAATATATTTCAAAAAATTATGGTTTCAATTCCTTTGGTCTTATAGATTCATATTTGTAAAATATTCTTAATATTTCAACTTCTAAATAAATAAATAAGCATTTCTATCTTCTTCAAATCTGGCTGATTTATTCAGTTCTGAATAT
>JAOUZG010053374.1:548865-566263 GCA_026289955.1 Argiope argentata | reverse complement strand
ATATATAAGGTAAGATAAAGACGTGTCCATGCAACTGCATTTCCCTCTTGCAAAGTTAAGTGGTAATATGTTTTCAGTCACATAATGTTTTTATTACTTTTTACATCCTCCTAGAGAAAATAATGTAGCTTTCTGTTTATTTAATATCTCCATGTTTTAATCCATTTAATATTTCCCTGTAAGTACTCCCCTCAGTAATTATTTTCCTTTAACTCTAAATAAATTCTTTTTTAAAAAGAATTCTCTTAATCCTTCGTTTGCATTATTTTATCTTAGTTTTCAAATTGAACCCGTAAATATTAGAAAATCCCTTGACACCCAGGTACTGACTAAGGCATACGGGGCAGTTGCGCGGTCCCCACATAAGTGGGGGCCCCCAAAATGAATATAAATTTTATTTTATGATTCCTTCTGTAATGAATGTTCTTCATTATTAAAGTAGTCAAGTAGAGGGTGGGGACAAAGAATTTTTACCCTGGCCCTGTAGACACAACATCACTGAAACCCCGCGATCTGAAGAGTCTAATATTTTTGGATGATTTGGTTAGACTCCCACAAAAACAATTGGGGGCAACGCCCGGGGTTGATTTAAAATATTCTTTAAGGACTGATCAGAATTTATCATTAATCTGACTATTTTGAATTGCTATTCCTTTATAAAATGGCTTAGTACCAAAAATGTGAAAAAACTGACTGAAATTTAAACACGCGGCTTGCCTCTCATTACTAACATAACAACACATTCCTGCTCAAGTGGAGTGATCTCGTCGTTCAAAATGTTCTCAAAACTCCTCCAGAAACTCTACTAGTTTTCATCTACAGTTTTCATCTACTGAAGAAACCCTTTCAACAGCGGTGATTATCAGTGTCTCCGTTGATCTCCAAGAGAATAACTAAAATATCCTAAAACTACCAGTAACGCCATCAACAACACAGTGAGACACCGTAATATGAGGTACTGTCTTTATGTTGTTTTCATTAAAAGGAGAATCCATAAGAAGAATCTCCCGAAGAATTTCAGAGCTTGTTTATGAAATTTTTTTTAGCTGTGTAAAAGAAATAATTCATATGTTTTTAAAGTGTATGCGATCCTATTTTTTAAGTATGATGAGAGTATATATTTTTTAAAATATTATCTTTCTTTTTGGGATACATAACAAAATGCAATATATCTTTTAAACATTAATGAAATTGAAAGTAATATTCAAATTGTTTTATTTTTATGTTTCCATTTAAAAACGAATTGATTCGTTCTATTCTATAAGTTTCTTATTTGGCACTCGCTAAATATGCATAACTCTGCAGTTTCGTTTCTGTTCCGTCATTACCTTCATTGAAGCCTCATTACGAATTCATTTATCTTTCGTTCTCAAACGATTATAGTTTAAATAAAAAAATTACTCGAAGCGTTTAGATTTTGCCTTTCATTCAACCATGTGTTCCTTTTTAGAATTTGATGATTAAGGATTTTTACTTGTGCTTGCTTTTAATGGTGCAGTATAATAATAATAAAAAAAGTTCTTTACGCGATCTAATTAACCTCTATTTTAATCTGAATTTTTGTGTAATTTTTTAACATTTTAACAAATTTTATCACAGTTTTTAAAACAATTCATTGTTTAGTTTTCACTCTTTTGAAACATATATATATATGAACGGTCATAAAATAGGAGGGTGTTGTAAATTGTCATCCTGTTGCTCTTTCCCCTTTTCTCTTTTGTTATTGACAGCAAGATGATCGAGTGTTTAAAAAGATTTTGATATGTTTTTTGAAGAAAATGCCATTGATAGGATTTTCATCGCAAAGGAAATAAAATCTCCTACATAACAGAGGTGGTTTATCGTATAAAAGTATCCAAGATATGAGATTTTCTAGAAGTTTGTGAATAATGCGAGACAACTTTCCTTGTTCTATAAACTCGATTAAATTTTGCAAATGAAGTTATTATTTTTTAATTGTACTTTTGTATTTTTAACTTCTTGTATAAAAGGTCTTAAAGCTGTCTTCACTGACTATCTTTTTTATATTAAAAGTTTTTTTCACCCTCCTGTTGAAGAATCTTTTAATATCCGGTTCTAGTGTTTACATACCGGAGACGATAGAAAAAGGAAACATAACATTTATTACAAATAAACAAAAAGAAATGTAATTAAATATAAGACTAATTTGAGTATAATACTAACTCATACATACGTCGTTATTCGAATTAAAAACTTTTATCATGCGTAAAATTCTTTTATCGTCCGACTCGTGTTTTAATTAAAAAAAAATATAAAAAAGAAAATATGAACGACATTTAAAACTTGGATAATGGTCAATAGTCTTCATATTAATTAACAAAATCAGTGGTTTTTTTCGTATATACACTTGTAGCGTTAGCCTTATAAGCCAGATAATATCCTTCGAGCTGAAGGGTTCCTTTTGCTTGATCGGCATGTTAGTCGGCTACAGGCCCAAACGTCACAGGTTCGTTCCGCGATCTTTAATCGCTACATTGGTGACCTCGACAATGCAACCTTCCACAACAGTCGTGGCGCCATTTACCTGCAGCAAAATCGTCAGACTCACTTGATGAAAGCTAAAAAAAATCGTCAGACCCACTTGACGAACAAGCAGCAACACGCCATAACACTTAGCACAATACAAAAATCGTTCGCTTCTTCGCCGACTCACTGGTGGGGAAGTACTGTAGCGTTAACCTTTTAAGCCATATAATATCCTTCGAGCTAAAGGGTCCCTTTAGCTTGATCGGTATGTTACTTGGCTACAGGTCCAAACGTCGCAGGTTCGTACCACGACCTTCAATCGATACACACTCCATGCCAATAAATTAAGAATAATGGAAGTTCGGAAAAAGTCAGAAGCAAAACAAATGTGACTTATTTGTAAAGCCTATTTATTGATCAAAAGGTAAAGAGCAAATAAGATGCTGATGTTATATGTTTGGAATCATTAAAAAATAGTAATTTTTTAACTCTTTGGCAAGTTATAAAAATCTATTTAAAAAACTAATATTACTGGGTTGTTATAATAGTTAATACATAATACGTCTCTCAAACTTTGCAATGCAGTCCCTACAAAGCCTAGGCATGCTGAGTATCAAACTATCGATCTGGTCTTGGGGATTATTACACAACTCAAAAAGCAATGTTCTGCGAATTTCCGGTACACATGTAGGACGTGGTTGACAGGCTTCAACTCTTCGGCCAAGCATGCCCCCCACATGCTCTACTGGACTCAAGTTCAGTGAGAATGCTGGACAGTCCATACGCGTGATATCCTCCAAACGAAGTATTCGTTTACAATGTTTGCACGTATGATTTCTTACAATTTTTGCATAAACGCGAATTCTGCACCCATGGTGCCCCGAAACAAATGTTTATGTTGTTCTAGAATGACCTCCTGATAGATTTGTTTTGTCGTGGTTCCAATTTGAAAATGCAAGTCAGTTCTGGAACCTATAATAATTCCTCCCCTAAAGAAGCAATCCTGCACAACCAGAACGTGGTCGTTCAACGATAGTCTCTTATCGGTGACGGATTCATGGCGCCTTTCATATGAAAGTGCTACGAGAATCATAATTTAAGCTAAACCGAACTCGTAGGAAAACATCACACAAGCCAGTGTTGCGGTGTTCACAATGCATGCACGCTTTTCACTCCAGGCTAACTGCAGGCGACAGTGAGTTTCAGTAACACATCTGACAGGCCTACGAGCATATGAACTAATCTGCCCGAAGCGTCTGTACACGGTTTGTCTTGAAACTGTCGAATGTTCAACAGCCAGAAATACCTGTGCCTATTATTCCCAAAGCAAGCATTGAAGTGTTCACTTAAGACGGAAAAAAATCGTGGCAAATCTACAAGTCTCAATTCTCAATCGTCGCAGAAGCCAATGGTTGGGATCCAGTCACGAAGGCTCGTCAATTGGCTGCATCACTACGGGCTGAAGCTGCTGATATTTTGAGAACTATTCCCAAAGATCAACATCTAGAATTTGAAGCTCTTTCAAACGCTCTGGAGTTGCGCTTTGGAGAAAAATGCCTCAAGGACTATAGCCGTCTTCAATTAAAGACTCGGCAACAAAGATCGAATGAAAGTCTACAAGAGCTTGCAGCAGATGTAGAGGGTTCTCCCATCTCGCCTTCTCAGACTGTCCTGCCGACGTACCGGAAACACTAGCCCTGCAGTATTTCATTGATGGTGTGAGGGATTCAGAGATACAAATATCCCTGCGAATGGCCGAATTGAAGGATTTGAAAGCAGCTTTGGTTTATTCCATGAAAGTTGAAGCCGCTCAACAAGCTGCAAGGAGGGATCGCCATTCAGTTAGAGGTGCTACGGTCCAAGATGTATCAGATCCTTTTTTGCGAAATCTATTCGAAATGATGAAAACAATTTTCCAGTTTATCCGGAAAAGAGTTGAAAGACCCAACAAACACGACCAGAGAACTGTGAAATGTTGCAAATATGGCGACGAGGGCCATGTTCAAAGGAATTGTTCAGTCCGCTTATATAAACGGGCTAAAGACTCTTCTCAAAGCAACCAGGAAAACCAGAATTTGGCAGTCTCGTGAGGCGGAGGTTTTCAGATGAATAAAAGCCCCATTTTGGAGTTTTACATATATCTTCCAGAGGCGGTGGTGAATATGGTTTATTTGTTGAAGACTTCGTCAACGGAATCCCCTGCCGAATGATCGTTGACACTTGAGCCAACGTGACTATCATGCGTAGAGATGTTGCAGAACAACTCGGAAGGAAAATTCTATGGATACCGTCCTGCATCTCCCTCCAAACGGTCACTGGTGACAGAATCCCAGTCATAGGGAAAATGAGTACTGAAATTAGATTTGGGAATGCTACTGATGACCATGTCGTCTACGTAGCTGAAATTACAGATGATTTTATACTTGGTATGGACTTTCTGAAGAAGTATGATTTTGTAATCGACTTGAAAAATAACTCCCTGCACTCCACATCAGAAGTCGTGACTCTTTTCCATTTGGGATCTGGAGGAGGAAATACAGATGCCTTATCAAGAAAGCCCTTCTCTGAGGGCTGTTGCTACTGCTCCTCTGCGGAAAAGAAATATGGAATTGAAACATCAACTGTGCTCCAAACCGCAGAAGCCGTCCCACCTCAATCTGATCCCTGGAGTGATGAAGAGGATCTCAAGGAACAAATAAATGATCCTGATATTAAACTGATTATGGAAGTTATGCAATCAAACAATTCAAGACCTAAATGGTTGGATATTTCAAGCCTCACTGTTGGAGCTAAACGTTATTGGGCTCTCTGAAATTCACTCGAAATTAGAAATGGCATCGTGTATAGGAAATGGGAGTCCGAAGATGGGATGTTCGTTAAGTGGCAACTTGTACTTCCCCGATCAAGGATAAATCAAGTACTGAAGGAGTTACACAGCAGTCCTGCAGGTGGTCACTTCGGAATCATGAAGACAACTCGTAATGTCCGGGAGCGTTTCTATTGGAACAACATGAAAGAGGATGTTCGAGAATGGTGCAGAACATGTGATGACTGTAACGCCCGTAAAAGACCGTAAACACACAGTCGTGATAAGTTACAGCGGGATAATGTAGGTGTATCATTTGATAGACTCACCTCTGACATCTTGGGACCTCTTCTTCGGAAGTACAATGGAAATAGAAAAGCACTCCGACTACTCTGTGATCCTCAGTACGGGTGTCGACTGGATATCTATTCTTCGCCTGTGGATTATGTTCAAGATTTCCAGGCCCGTTTAGAAGACGTACACAGGTTTGCCCGAGATCGGATCAACATAGCGACGGAGAAGATGAAGACCAGGTACGACACGAAAGCCACCGGAAAAGAATTCAAGGAAGGTGACAAGGTATGGTTCTGGAACCCGATTCGACGAAAGGGACTCTCTCCGAAGCTGCAGTCTTCCTGGGAAGGCCCTTATACAGTCCTGAAAAGACCGAATGACGTCGTAGTTCGAATAAGGAAGTCACCGAACTCAAAACCAAGAGTAGTACATTACGACCGGCTAGCCCTTTATCATGGTAACTTGACAAATACTTAGATGAAACCATGGTTTCCTCATTCATGTAAATATGATCTGTTTATTTGTAAATAATGTCTTTATGCTAATTACTTTTCAATGTTTATGTCTGAAACTTTGTGTCTATGTATTGTAACTGTTGAGTGTCTTCTGCTCAGGGTCTGTACTGCCCGGGACGTGCAGTCCTTGAGTAGGGGGCAATGTTACAAGCGGGCGAAACGCACCAGAAGGTGAAAACGTTGGCGGTGCTTCACAAGGTGCTTCGCGCCAGCTGAGTTGACTTGGCGAGAGGAATATTCTGGTAACCCCGAGACACTTCTGGCTGCGCCGAGTTTTTTCTTGTGACATGGGCCCCGCTATATAAGGGAAGGGTTGCCGTAAAAGGAGTCAGTGAGTGAATTCGTTGAGAGTTGCTCTCTCAAGGATGAGAGGCGGTTTGCTGGACTAGCGGATTTTCGCTTGTTATTAGTGAGCTGTGTTTGCGTTTGCTGTTAACGCTGTGTTATTGAGCTCGCTGTAGTTTACTGTTGCTGTGCTATACTATAGCTGTTTTGCAGTCTGTGTTTATTGTGCGTAAGACTTGCATTTACTCTGCAAGTGACTGTTGACTGCTGGATTGTGTTTATCTGAAGTTTTACTTTCTCAAGTCATCCTGTAAATAGCTGTAAATAAATTTGTTTGTGCTGTCCTCAAATAAAGTTCATTCAATCCGAGCCCGTTACGCTAAATATGTAACAATATATATACCTTGCTGCGTAACATCTTTTTATATTTCTCCATTTCAAATTCTCGTCTGCGTCTAATCAATTACTTTTTTCAGTTTGAAAATTTAAAGAAATATTACACAGAGATAAAATGAATTACACTGAATAGCTTATATTTTTAATTTTATAAAAAGATAAAAATAATTTTTATAGGATCTTTTGCTACAGAATTTCAATCAACTGAACACAAGGAAAACTACACAATTTCAATTAACTGAATATTTAATCAATGCTTCTACTTTTAAAAGTTGATAGTATTCATCCTCTTGTTTTAAATAACAAATTATAAATGTTTGGGTGAATCTGCCATAATTGTTAAATGTAGATGAAGTATACATACATAACCACTATGACTTATATTTGGATTTGAAACTAAGATACGTTTCCCCGAGGTTCATTTGGCATCTAACATAAAAAAAAAATTAACATATTTTTCTGTTATTTTTTAAAATTGAATTTACAAAAACAGTAACAAGCTCATGAAGCAATTAAATTTCGAATAAATTGGTAATATGAATTACACAAATATCAAAGATATAATAAAAGAATTGATTACTATTCTTCTGTCGCTTTCCTTCTTATATTTAATCATATCCTTTATTAGTCAGGAGCGATCTCATTATAGGCTGGTAAAAAGCTTTTCTAAGCTTGTGAAGCTTTTATAATCCTTTTCAGGATCCTCATTTTTTCGATGGCAGCTGTATTACGATTTTTCTTTTCTTTATATATGGAATTCAATCACTTTTGATTTTTATGTTCTTGTTTCAGTAATTAAATTGAAATTTATATCTTGACTTAAAAAGTGAGAAATTGTGGGAAAAGAATTTCTTCAAAAAATTCCGATGCTGGTATTGTGTTAGATAAGCTCGAATCCTATTATCCGTTTCTAAAGTTTCTTCAAAGGTTGCAATGTAAATAAACTCTCCTACTCCGGTTATTTATTCCTTTTTCTTGAAATCTTCGGATGTTCAATACTTTTTAGTGTTTGTTAGCAAAAATTGAAAGTGTCAAATATAGTAAAAGTTGGTCAAATTTAAAACAGTAGGAAAAAATGATTGCAATTAAAACTTGAAATAAATTTTATAAAAACATCACCTAAAAACGCTCTTTGGTAAGTATACTAAAAAGTAGAATATTTTAATTTTTTTAATTTATTTGCTTTCATTGCTATTTTAATTTATTTGCTTTCATTTTGCTATTTATAATTCAATTTGTTACATACTACAAAATTATTGAATGATTTCTTTTTCTTAAATTCAGTATTAAGTAGTGTTGAATCAAATTCGTCGATGAAATGAAAATAAAATAACAAAATAGCGTGCTTTCATAGAGACAACTTTCTGAAAAAATCTCGATACAAATTGTGAACTTGTTTAATCTCGATAAACATTGCGAACAACGCTTAATTTTAATAGAGAAGGAAGTGAAAAAGAGAGAAATGATTACTAAACGTCCCACACAGAACACGTAAAATTGTATAAAATATAATTATTCTTATTAATATAGAATAAAGTTATTGCATCAATTGATGAAGAAGATAACAAACGTTGTTTAATTCATTCGTAATTCGAAGTTTTCAATATTTTTGGTAAAATAAATTTGGACCCAAAACTTTAAGGGATATTAAAAGGAATTTTTAATGAGAGTTAGTTTATGATTTGTTACAGTAAGTTTCATTTCTGAGTGACTCCTAATTAATTTAATATCAAAAAAAGTACCTTTGAAAACCCAGCAGAATATTAATTTAGCTTGAAAAATTTCTTAAATTAAGTTCTTTTCTGAATTTTTTCAGAAATTATTAAAAAGCCAATTGTAATTATATGAATTTTATTTTATATTTAAATCTAAAGAATTAATAGCAAAAATATCAATTCTTGTTAATACATAAGAGATTTCCAATCTTTAGAATCAGAAAATAAATTATTTGTTTCCAAAGTAAAAAGTTCCCAAAAAATTCAATAATTTGATTGTAAATAAATGAGAACTTTTCAATTTCCAACATGCGTAAAATGATTTTGCTTTTCATTCATTGAGTAAATTCTTCTTCTTTTTTTTTAAATAGTAGGAAGGCAGAAATACTTTTTGTTTTCGGATATTTTTTTTTCGTGCTACGATATTCACATTTGCATTTTAATGTATTTTGTAAAACACCATAACGTCGCAGGAAAAAATGCTCTTTTAAATCGTAATTTTGCTCTGAGAAAATTTCTTTTTTTCAGTGTTTGTATTCTCTAAAATTATAGAGTAGCTGTACCATTAGACTGAATAATATCAGTGTTGTTGTTGTTTTCTTTAGCTTAGTGTAAAACTTGAAAATAAAAGCTTTTTACTAAGAGCCACGCAATTTTTAAAATGAAAAAAGTAAAAATGCTTTGAATTTCTTTTTAAATCGATTTTATCCATGTATAATCCTTTGTGTTGTTGAATAAAAATGTGATGCATTTTGTTTGGATATTGGCATTTTTGTTTGTCCGAAACGACTTTGTTTCAGTTTAAATTTTGAAGTTAACAACTTTATTAAGTGATAATTATTCTTGGCATTTTAAACGTATTTTGTATTTCCATCTCTAAAATTTTTAAATAAAAATTATTTCCAAAGAATATTTATTAGAATTTTCTTCGAAAGAAAATATATCTAACTATTCCTAAATTATAGGTGAATTTAATTATTTATTTGATAAGAAATATATTTTTAGTATGTTCAGACACAAAGGTAGCGCGTCTTCCTCATAATATGGGCGTCCCAAGTTCGAGTCCCGGTTAGACGTGGTTGTTCCTCTGTGTACTATCTGTGAGGTGTGTGAATGTGCCCCCCCTGTAAAAAGGGAGGCTGTGCAAGCGAGAGTGTGTGTGTGTCATACTCATGTGCGCTCGAAATCAGACTTCTGCCCTCGGCTGCAGAGGTATCCACCCCCTCAGAAGCTGCGGCACCCCTTTTTCCGTTGTAAAGCGGACACGACATCATCAGTAAAAGTATTCGACTAGATTTCCTTTCATATATTCCATCATATTATCAGTTTATTTCAGAATTTGTATTTATATTTTGTAACTTAAAGTTGAAAAGGACTCTTTATAATAGTTTAAAATTGTAATTAGTTTTTATTTTTTTTTCTCTCCCATTTTTGCTTTGAATTTATGAAATATAGCTGGTTTATATCCCCAATGTAATAGTCAAACCTTTTTTCCAGATCAAATATATTAGATAGATAATATATAAAATACAAATTATTTATAGTACGTGACACTACGATAAAAATATGTATTTAAATATTGATTAAACGAATGTTCTTACAAAAATAATTGTGAAAAATTTCATCAAGAAGTACAAGTATTCGAATTCTATTTATTTATTTGTTTTGAATTTCTTCTGACATTTTAAAAATTGGTAGAATTGTTCTTTAAAAGATAATTTTCATTTTTGGGTAGTTTTACTTCTTTTTCCTTCGGACTTTTCTATTCTGGGCATATTTTCATTGAAAGAATTTTCTTGAAAAATTTTTAGAGATATTTTTTTTTCTTTCTAAGAATTGGAGCCAAAATTATTTGTATTTGAAACTTGATTTTACTAAGGATCGTTTATATATGTGTTTTTGGTGCGCATCAAATTTGTGGATTATTAGTCCTCATGTTGGTGTTTTGGGAAATCGATAAAAGGACGGCATCATCTGTGGAATCGAATAGAAGTTTTGAATTTTGAGAAATCAACAGAAGGATAATTTATCAAGTACAATTAAAATTTGCAAACCATATCTCAACAGGACATCCCATATGACAGAATAGAATTAATTTTTTATTTAATTATGTACGTAGAGACAGAAGGTTTGATATTTACAGTCGGATAAGGGAATTGTCAAATATTTTTTAAAAAAATATTTGACAGCTTTATCTCTTTATTAAATAAAACTATCGAAAGGCACCTCAAAAATCGGGATAAGACTCTTCCGGTTTGATGTTGATTCTCGCCTCTCTCGATACAGAAATGGTATGTGATTGGCTCTCCGTAACGATGGTGCAACATGTCTCCTATGGCAGGAGTTGTACCGTGAGTGGTAATGGCCCTTAGTTACCATTAATATTGTCACGTTGATCCGGCCATTAAGATTAATCCGAATCTAGTCGAGGCGGAATGGTTACTTATTAAATAAACAGGATATGCTCCTTTAAATCTTAGATCTTTTGGATATGCTGGCCTGTTGTTTGCAAAATCCTATATCGTAGCTCAAGCTTCTTCTTGGAGCTGTTTCCTAGAGAAGAAGATGCCGGGCCTGATCCAGTTCCTGTCATCTGGACATGTCTTAAAACTACAAGATTCACCCCAAAGAGTTAGGTTTCTCCGAAGAAAAATGCTGAACTAAGCTATAACTCTAAGTAAAAGTGATCGAAACTTGAGAAAAGAATAATTATGAAACGTTATACGACTTTTTCAATGAAATCTTATTTATACTTAATAATCTTTAATAACTCATCGAGACATTCATATTTGTTACCTTAATATTTTTAAAAATCATTTAAATTCAGATTTGTTTCATGAAATCACTAATTTCTTAAAAAATAATTAATATTTTATAGTTAATATATTTCACAACTAATCTGTATTCACAGCTTAGAATTATGCGTGGACAGTAAAATACAGGGTGCCCATAAATAAACTATCCAGCTTTATCTACAGGTACTTTATTTACAGTTATCCACATGTGAAACTATTGTTCAGAAAGTTGTAAAATTTTGTATAGGACATAATGAAGTAATGGGAATTTGTTTGAGAGAATAAAAAAATAGTTCAAAATTTTATCACTAGGGGCATTTTGTCAAATGAATTGCACATTAGTAAATTTTTGACAAATATAATTACAACAAAACATGTTTAACATGACGGCCACCTTTTTCAGCTACCATCTGGAATCGTAAGATGGCACGTTCCACAATTTACCGTAGTGTGTTCTGGGATATTGTAAGAACATGCTGTGATATGCTGCTTTTTAAATCAGGTCAAGTTTTAGGATTATTACGACTTCCCAGATGTATTCAATGTCCTCAAGCCAAAAGTCACATGGATTTAGATTTCAAGACCAGAGAGGCCTCAGATCACAAAAATGACGACTGATGACACGTTCTTCCGTATAATTATTTTCAACTAAATAACTTTTCAATATCCGCAGTTTGAATTATTCAATTATATGGAAATTAGTATGTAGAATGTGCTATGACACGAAAATAATATATACATTTCTAGAAACATTTATTGAATTCAGAATAATTGTTAACCATGGATACATTTTTTACACAAAAATGAGATACATAGCAAGATTCACAAGAAGTATAACTATAATAAGAATGCTCAGAGTAAAAATTAGAATAAGCATTGAGCTTCACTTCCAAATCATGTGTACTAGAATAAGACATTTTTAATTTTTTTTCAAAACATTATTTGTAATCTCAAATACATACATGCATGTTTAAAGAAATAACATACATATATTACATAAAAAGCCGAAAATTTCATAAAATAATTCTAATATATGAGGTTTTAATTTAGAATTTTTACTCAAGATATTTCTTTATGCATAACAGTTATGTTTTAAAGTAAAACAAATAACCAACATCTTATAAATACTTTTAAAGAACTACTAATTATAATTTTTCCTTTAATTTCTCTTAAAAACTTAATAAAAATATTTTTATATTCATATTTATTCCTTTCAGGATAATAAAATGATATTTTTAAATATTTTATTACGAATTACCAGAATTTTTTGTTAGCTTCAGAGAAAAAAAGATAATGTCTAATCAGTAGCATTGATTATCCGTAAATATTTTTTTCACTCAAAATTTCTTTAAGTCCTTTACTTTTTCATCGCAGATTTCTCTTTCGCTTATTTATCTTTTTTGGAGTAGATTTTTGAATCAAGTTATTTAGCAATCATTTGTTGAATTATTTGAACTTGAACCAACACAATGTAAATACATTTACACACTAAGAGATATGTGAATTTAAAATAATAGTGATTTTATTGAAATAAATTGATTACACTCTTTAGATAAATTTTGAAAAATTGCTTTTCATTCTATATTTCTGATTTTCAGATTGCAATCATCTGTTTAATTTTATCGCCATCTAATTTAATGTATAACTATTTTGAATGATTAATAAAAGACTATTACCAATTTATTGTTATTCATACCCTCTTTCGACATACTTTTTAAAACATTTTTTAACGAAGAATGAAATAAAACTAATTTTCTTATTTTATTAAAAGTCTTAACAATCTTACGGAAATACAAAATTTGCATTAAAAGTATAAAGTAATAATAACAACAACAAAAAACAGAAAAGTATTAACTAAGTAATAATTAGCACTAACAAATTTATTGTTGTATGTAGTATAATAATGTATAATAAATGGCTACTGTAAATTATACTAACTAAATTAATCATATCTTCATGCGTTTTCTTTGTATGCAATTAACATTTTACCGATTTCTTCTTGAATTCTTACAGAAAATAATAATTTTTTGAAATATCTCCAAACATTTTATCTGAATTCTTTTCGAAATATTTCTTTTTAAGTGTGAGAAATGACTAATGGAATACATATTGGATAATTAATTTTTTCTTACATTTTAGTAAAGACTTTGTGAAATAGTTAGAGAATACAAATTCTCTTGCAGGTACCTGCAATATAATTTGACAAAAAATTGTAATATGTTTTTAAGAGGAAAAGTTCTAATTAATTTCTTTCAGTTTTAAAAAATGCTTATTTTCACTGCATTCTATGAATGTTGATAAAAACGGAGCGAATGAAATTAGAAAGAACTCTACAGGAAAGACGAGTGTTCACTGTAATACACATACAACACATAAAGCTGGCATCACAAGGATAAAAAACTCTTTGACAAAAAATCCAGTCAGTGCAGTTAAAGGTTTAAAATTTCATACATCGACTGCTTGAACTTAAGTGCAGTTTCAATTAAAAGCTTGATAATGGCTGAAATGGACTACAACAGCAGTAATTTTTCAAAACTGATAATAATTCAATACCATCCTTGTTTTTCAAATTCTAACTTTAAAGACCATTAAAATTTAATTATAATAGAAAAAAATGTTCAGAAAAATTTAGATCTATCAGTTGATTGAAATTTAATACTCTTCATTTCCCTTTTTCGATATAAAGTAGAGTGGCGTTAAAGCAAGATTCTTATTGTCACTTTTAATAGTTTATACAATATTTACATTCAGTTATTCTTTACAATATATTTCTCTACATTTTTACTATTCAATTATTGCTGATTCAAGCAGTTTACATTTAGCTTCTAATAAACAAAGATCATTTTTGATAGTTTGATTAAAAATATTAATTTATTCTTTATATGCCAAAATAAATTATGTAATTAAGATAGAAAATTAAATGATTCCAATGAACTCAAACGAATTCTGAACTCAAATAGTTTTTAAAAAAAGCTCGTTTTGTATTACGAAACGTGCCCTGAAATGTCCACAAACATTTAATGGGATTCATGGACAATGGACGACATAAATTTCACAAACTCCTCTGAAATAATTCATATCTACTAATTCCACAACGACTTTCACATGCAAATATTTTATTGAAAAAGTTTTCTGTTTCTTAAGTAGGGCAAGGAATCTGAGAATAGCACAAAATTCTGGGAATTAAATCTTGGATGAGTGGATAACATTCTTCGTTTAGTGATTAGGGGAAAAGAGATTTTTATTTTTCAGTTTTGAAAAAAAATGAACAAATGTCTCAGTTTATTCCTTTCAGTCTGAAGTTAGCATATATGTAAGATAAAAATTCTTATTCAAACGTGGCATATTGATGAATTTTTCAATTAATTCAGATAACTTGATTAGGCAGTGCATCAAATTTTTAAGTGTTATTTTATCCGTATTTAAAACAATACCAGTCTTTCTGTAAGTTTCTATCTAGAATCCTTTCAGAAAACAAGCCCAGAAAATTTTTTGCATGCTAATTTTTTGCAATGTGCACTCTTCTCTTTTCTACCAATGCTTTTTAGTTTTATTTTTTCAGTTTTACCTGCGGCGGGTAAATAAGTGATTGTGATTCAGTGCCTGCTGACCCTTTAATGAGTTGCTTGCATTTTTTGTTTGCGTATTCATTTAAGTCTATGTCTTCTGTTTGTGAAGCAACGTCCACCAAAGCTACTCCACAGTCTCCCATTAGACCGCTGTCCCCTAGATGCTCCGAGCCCGTCGCAGTAGCTCGCTGCCAAAATTCTCCCAGCGGTGTCATTCGGGTATGCAGCTCTAATTGACCTTCGGAGAGAGGTCTTCGATCACTAGAAGATCGTTCGCACTTTTTTCTGTTTTTCTTGGAATCTACGTGTTTTAGTGGCTCATAACCATAGAAAGTGGCATTAAGAGAAAACGTTGATCCTCTTAATTTGCAGAGTAGCCCTCTGGAATGTTTACGCATTCGAGGGACAACGTATGAATGACTAGTCCTCAACTCGCTGAGAGATTGACTAGTAGGTGAAATCGATTGCGATTCAGAACTAGTTTCTGGTGAAATACCATCGGTTGATTTAGTGAAAGTATCCACGGGCGACAATTTCGTTGGTAGGTTATGATTGGAAGAAAGCAAACCTTTCGGAATCGTAGGGCTGGTCGAATTTTCACGGGAAAGTTGAAGATCAAGGTACACTGCTGAGTCTGGAGTTATGTCTTCTGTTGCACAAGCAACATTGACGAAACCATTGGACTGATTGGCATCACCTGAGGTGTGGAGGTTCAAGTTTAAGGAAAGTCTACCAGAAGATGCTCGTTTGACAATTGGTGAAACGCTACGGAGCATTACTTCGTGACCTTCAACACTTGAAGTTTTGTCATCTTCAGTTTCGCTACGATAAGCAGAACAGATATTCAAAGATGCTGGTGTAGTGCTGTTTGGAGATGTATGCATTTCAGGTGAGGAATTACTATTTAAGAAGAACGTCACATCGAAACTATTGGCTGCACTTTCAGAACTACAAGTGCTGCCATACTTTCGAGTGTGGAAGTCCAGAGCACTAGATGATAGTCCGTTTCTCAGATTGACTACATTACTGAGTTGATCGGATGATACGTCTGCGCTATAATCTGTAGTTTCGATTGAGACTCTGCTCATTTTGTGAAATCTCCTTTTGTAGCCAATTTGAAAGAAAGGCGATAGAGTATTCCGCACCACATCTCCTTCAAGCAGAGAGTGGAAACTGGAGCCTACATTAGCTTTTGTAGAATCTGCGTCTTCTAGACTAGTGTCAGCTTCTTCTGCAGTATTGTCGTCCTCATCACTCATTTCCATGGGTTGCTCTGGATCGTTTTCTCTGCGGAAGCGTATGAATCCGTTGTCCTTATACAGCATCGAAGTAGGCCGAAGTGTGTTACGCCCATCTGGAAATGAAATGGTTTGATTGCATAAACTGCGTTCCAAATCTTCAAGACCTTCATTTGTTGACAAGCTCAAGGTTCTCTTTGACCTAAAAAAGAAATATTGAATTAAAGAGGAATGGATAGAGATTGATCCTTGTCTTATTAGGGGAATTATAAGAAATAATTTGAAAAAAAAAAAGATGTTTCGATTAAAGACTTTAAAATCCCAAAATAGTTTAAAATTATTTAGATGAAACCAAATTTCAGATGTATATAGAGTGAAAAACACTGCAAGATAAATATATTGTAAATTGGAAAACATAAGCTCTATAAAAGCTATTGAGTAGTTATATACGACAGTTATACCCTATTAAGTTTTGAAAATTCAAAAATATAACATTACAATTATTTTTGTTGAGCATGTAAAACATTTCGTAAAATTTCCAACACCGATAATAGTCTTAGGAAACTTGATGGATACAAAGATTTAAATGAAAATTCTATAGCTGTTCAGGAGAAATAATATTCAGTTTCAATAGCAAACAAAATAAGTTATTTTCACTTGAAAAAATTAATTTAAAAATTAAGTTCTGGGACGCAGCTGCCTGAAATACCGAATGCCAATTATTCATTTATAACCGAATTTAGATAAAAATAAAGCTCATGAAGAAGTATCCCAAATGATTACAATAAATAAGTCTCATCTTCAAGCAAGTTTACAAACTGACTGATCTATAATGTAAGAGTATTCAGTATTTTTTATTGAACACTTAGAAATCCCCGTTCACCACTAAATATCACACGGGGCTTACAGAAATAGACAACACATTTCATAATAGATAGAATAGATAAAGAACAACCATGCCTGAACCAGGACTCGAACCTAGGACGTCCAGATCACGTTGAAGACGCGCTATCTCTGTGCCAGGACGTCGGCGATTCAGTATTTTAACAGTCAAATTCTAAAACAAAATCTAATGTTCTCTGATGTTTGTTTCTGCTTATTCAATTTGTTTAGAAGTGCAGTACAAGAACTGAAGAAGAAAAGAGAAAAAAAGTATACATTATTTATTCATTTTTCTTTCCTTTTTAATCATCAGCTTTAAAACGAGTGCAGTCTAACGCTTACCAGCTTACCAACACTTTCAGAATACTCAAAACACACACACACACACACACACACACACACACACACACACACAC
>JAOUZG010053374.1:529707-548465 GCA_026289955.1 Argiope argentata | reverse complement strand
CTTTATATATATATATATATATATATATATATATATATATATAAAGCAGAAGGGAAAAAACGATTGAATGACGCTAAAAACTTTTTGTGACTGATGTGGAGGTACGTCGTTTAACTAATGAAATGCCAACAGACAGGAAACTAGTGACAAAAATTGTAATACCCCATTTTTCACTTTATCTAAATTCATATAATATCCTTCATAGGCAATTTGATGCAAAAAATAACGTGGAATATCCAAATACATCAAGTGTTCTAGAACAGAAAAAACAACGCATTCACTATGAAAGACACTTCGTCTTATTAGGTATTAGGAGAAACCTAATACCTAGGGATTAGTCGACTAGTAGAAATACGATGAGTCTGGATTGTAATTGCATTAGCAAATTCGTGAATGAGAACGTGTGAATAACTTATCCATAAGGCACCCAATTAAGAGTGCTTCTGTAATAGAACCCACGCATCTTCTGTTATGATGATAATGTGAAATATGAATTAAAACCTTGCTTTAAGTATTCCTTTAAATTGACATTTAGATGATGGTATCTTTAGCATTTACTTAATAAATTAGGAGTTATTATTTACTCTTTAGAAAAAGAAGGAGATTAATTGGTAAAAAGAGGGAAAATTAACAGTAATTATCTTCGAAGTAATGATTAAGTGAGGAACAACGAGCCAACAATTTAATTTTTTGGACAAAGACCTTTGTTATTAAAAGGGATAGAAAAAATGGAAAACTTGTTTATGAAAAAAAAATTCTAATAAATGACATGATGAAATAAATAAATCTTTTGAAATTATTCAATATTTAATAAAGATTAACTTAAATTTAACATCTAAGCAATTTTATCATCAAAGCAAGATTATTCATTTTGATCATGGTTCAAAATGACGAGGTCCATTCCAAGATAGCTCTAGAGTGGCTTTCAAACACTATAACATAACATAACTAAACTAAAATATCGTAATTTAACTAACAAATTTTTGACACTTTTTCATGGAAATCTTCAAATTTTTTTAAATTCATTTTTATAATTAAATAGTAATTTCCATAATTTCTTCCATTTTTAAATGAAAAAAAAAACTGACGCTTATTTTTTTTATTAAAACTGATTTTTTCAAATATGTAAATTTCTTCAATGGCTATAGTCAGAAACTTCCCTTTTAAACGACTTCATAAATATTTACTTATTATCATACTCTATAAAGAAATTCTGAAGTATTAAACTTGATTTCGAACTTTGAATTTCCTTCGTATTTCCGATATCCAAATTTTTATGCTCCGCTATTTTTCCATAAAAGCTTGTTTAATTCTGAAATATTATAGAATACCTCCGAATGTTTATTTCGGGAACTTTCTTCGGAATCTGATTTCCTTCCTCCCATTCTACCCTCTTCCATCGTAAAATGGAAGTTTGGAAGCAACCCTCCTGTTTTGCATAAAGAATAAGATATTGATTTTCCAAGAAAATGTTTAGCAACAATATAGAAATGCGAAATCAGATGAAAAATCTGAATTTCATTATCTTGGAAAATAAATTCGGTTGCATTAGTTAATAAAGTAAAAAAAAATTGATTCAGAAAACTTTGCATTTGTTTAAGCTGACATTCTTCTCCTGACTATACCTTTCTTTTAAATTAGTTTGAACACGGCTTAAATTTTTGTAATAACATGATCGTCTTAATAATTAGCCTTGATTATGAATTAACTTTGCGGAATGGGCAAGACGGGGGAAAGGTAAAGAAGGATCGAGTTTACGTTTCTATTACTCAGGCTTCCCCCACCTTACAGGTGCTATTAGAATTCCACCCAGCTGGACACTAAAAATGCACACAATCAAGTCACTACTAAATTGTTTGTTAGGGGATGCTCATGTAATTTGCCGGATAAGGGATCATTTCCAAGGCTCAACGTAAAGTTTGGTGCATTACAACAGTAACTGAGTTCTCTTTGGATGTACATGGCTATCTATGAAAATAGGCTACCCACATTTTGTATTTACTTATATTCTATTCTTACTGATCTTGACAAAGAAAGTAAGGATTTTTAGTAATTCAAATCAGACCAAATTAACGATCTCGTCAGCTTGCACAGCTTTATGTACTTTTTTCATCTACTTGATCCACAAACTTTACCAAATCATACTGTAAAGCGCAAGATCTACAGAGAATTATCCAAGAGTTTCGCTTTTGAAATATATGTTAGTTCAATAGGAAGAACTTAAGGCACAACCAAAACAATTAAAGTAATAAATTCAAAAGGGTTGAAAAGCAAATATAAGGATTGATAGTAAGAAGTAAAAATATGATTTTAAAAAAAAAGTCTGTCATTCATCAGCTGGAACATACAAAGAAAATGTAGCCATCTCCTGTCAGCCCCCTTTAGAGATTCATCCGTCAGCTAGGAGAGAACGACTCAGGCTGGGGCGAAAAGCGCTTTCAATTGGAAGTGCAGGAGAGGTTAGAAGGAAGGGTATTGAGGTTTAATTTTTAATAAAAGAAAAAGGACCAATTTTCAGTTGTATTCAATTAATTAAATTAATAATTTTAAAGAATTTTAAGTACACCATTTCATAAAATAATATTCAAGAAGAAATACGTAATAAGGTGTTAAAAGGTATTCGACTTTTATCGTAATTTTCATCTTTTCCCAAGGTTAAAATCATCTTTCAGAAAAATATTCTTACACAAACATTTTAAAATTAGCAAACTGATGTAAATAAAATTAAAATTGAAATGTATACAGCTACAGAACAACAAAAAATCCTTCTTATTAAATATGCAATGCAATTAATTTCAAAAATTTAATTTATTCAAAATAGTAAATTGCTAGAATAGTGAGCATAACCTGATCTTCCCTACACCATGCCCTTGATGTAATTAAATAATGCTATTTTAAATATAATTTCAACCTAATTACTAATTTATTTGTTATTTTTTTTTCTTTCACTCATTTACTAACCAACATATAATATCAACTTTTAAGACCCAAAGTTTTTATCCTTTTAAGAACTTAAGAATTTGAACTGAACTTAAATCAAAATGCAAAATAAATAAATAAAATGAAATACTGTAACACGTTAAAAATATTTAGGAATTAATATCATGGAGGTAGGTTTGTTTACAGCAATGAAATGCGTAACTTCCTAACTCGGAAATTTTGGTTACAGAAGGAAGGATTTTTTTTTTTTTAAATTTTAGTGGGCCAAGAATATTTTACTTGACTAACAAAATCAGAGGCATACATATAAGTTTTAATTTCATAAATTTAAATTCCTTCTACTATTAACTCAAACAACATAAAACATTGTTCTAAGTCAATTAGAGCATTTTTCTAAATGGAGATTTATTTCCATCTCTATGCCGATGTTCAAATTAATTTTTGGCCACTATTTAATTGAATGCACTGTCTTCATTTCGGAACCAATGAAAGTATGCAGCACACAAGCGAAATTTTCAAAAATGATTGTTGTTAGTAGGGCAAAAAGGAAAGTTCTGAGGCCTGAAATGATCGATAGTAAAACCCCTTCCCAGCAAAGCATCGTTTTCCTAACCACCCCCTTCGAAGACAAAGCACTCATCAGGCTTACCTGCCTTTTTGGTCTGAAGATTTTTTTTCCTTTTTTAAGAACTTAGAATTTTTCAGACTATAATTTCTAGCAATTAAATGAACAGTTATTTAATTTTATTAACTAATAATTTCTTTTAGAAGTTTAAAAATTGGTTGAAAGTTTCTAGCTACTTGAATTGATTGTAATTTTACACACAATGATATAAAAAAGTTTCTAAAAAAAGGGAGGGGGGGAATCTTCAGAGTCCAAAAAGAAAGATAAACCTGATAAGTTCTTTGTCTTCGAAGGGATTGGTTAGGGTTGGGGATAAGGAGTTTTATTAATAATTACTTCAAGGTTGGATAAGTCCTCCGGTTCCGGAACTCTCCATTTTACTGTTGTTTTTTCTATATTTAAAATGAAAATGCTTTGAAAGATTTAATAATTATTATCTTACTAAAAAGAAGTTTCTCCTTGTCAACTTTTGTTTCAAAAAAATGTTCGTTCAGTTCTATTTAATAACCATTATTCAAATATTTATTAATGCAAAAAAATGTGTAAGAATTTTTGAATAGTCCTGTAAAAAGTATTTTACTTGGTGGAGAATGATTTTAATAGATTCGGCTTATAAGGAGCGGACAGTATACTTTTTAATCCAACCGTTCACTAAAATACTTTCTGTAATTTCTAATGAATTTTGTTCCTTCCAAACACAGCACAAAGTATACATTTGATGCTATACATATTAGGAAAAAAACCACCAGAAAACACACATAAGAATCACTGCCTCAATCCAACAAAACTCGACTTTATTCACAAAGGACACGTAATCACTTCACAACAGCATCCAACATGAGTAGTACGCAGTCAACTGCTGAATAGGATATAATCTTAAAGAATAAAATTAACTAAGTAAACATAAAGATTTACAAGAAAAAAATACATAAGGAATTATTGAATAAATTAAGACTTAAAATAAACTAAAATAATTAATGAATAAAATAATTTTTTTTGTTAAAGCAGTTCCTTGTTTCTTGTGGCTCCCTCAAGCGGCAACTTTCAGAATTATAATCTTGAGAAAGCTGAACACTTGGAATAGGGTATTTTAGTAATTTTAAAAATTGGCAAAATTGGTCATAGAAATAAGCTTATTAAAAAATTCATCTTAAATGTTTACCATTCATTCTTAATTATCGGTCTTGTAAGAATATTACTTACAATTTTTGAAATTATTGAATATGTTTACCTGTAATAGGAAAGCAGGGAAAGAGCGCTTGCATGATTAGTGTGTCTTCCAGTGCATGGTAATGTTCTCATTGGAAGATTTGCATCTACTTCAGTCAGAGGTGTGCGGAATGTTGGCAGGGAATTTGTCTGGAGACGTCTTGAACTTGCAACAGCATTGGCATCTATGCTCCGAAGGCCTTGAGGATTAGCATAATTGTCTGAGTGGGCTTCAAAGTCAACAACTTCTTCTTTTCGAAAGCATTCAGCGAAAGAACTACATGGGAACCACATAAGGATGCTACAAAATCTGTTGTCACCAATTTCAAAGTGTTTCAATGGTTGGGTTGCAACAAAAGACATGGTTGCGCAAAACAACAATTCAAGTATTCTGCAGGAAAGCTGATATCCCCACCAAAGCCACGGATGAGGAATCTCTATCTTTGGAAAAAGTCCCCGAAGAAATATCATTGCATATGGCGACAAGAAAAACAGTAAAATTTGGATGAAAGAACTCGCTAGAACTAACTTGACGGCAAGACCAAGTGTTGGTTTTGGAAGTTTCTTGGGAAGTTGAGCACCATCTATATGCAGTTTTGTGAATGTGAGACGAATCATTTCTCCTTGCTTTCTTAAAGCTCTGTGATGCAACCTTTTGAATGTAAAAAAGTAGCAAATTGATGAAAGACTTGAACATGATGTTATTATCAAATAGCACACTAAGAGAACCGTACTGGAGACATAAAAAGTGCTTATGGCGATTTCAATTGTCACGAAAAGTGAGAAGATAAATATAATTACTAATGCTAAAATAGACGGCTTTTGAAATTTCTCTGTGAGGAATTGTGTGTTCGTAAAATTCAGCAGTGCTAGAAACAAAATGCAGAAACAGGATGTTAAGCATGGTAACGTTATCTTTAGCAATATTTGAGATACAAAAACAGGATACTTTCCTGTAAGATTGTAAGGATCATACATGAGATATAAAGCTCTTAATAAACAGGTTATACATATAAGTAAGTTGGTAGTTGTGTAATAACCAGTACCTAATAATGTTACAAACGTTTTTATTCTTAATAAACTAATTAAAGAATAAAAAGAAATGAAAGCAAATGATATGCCAATTATGTAACAATGACAGTCCCATGCTATTCCCCAAATCTCTCTTGCATGGTTCCATTCTTCACCAGTATTAGCAGACTGAAATGATGGAGATTCCACCATCTCATTTGGTCCTTGATAGTCAGATTTTGTATAATCTTTATCTTTATGAAATTTCTCAATTTCTTGCGGTACATTAGGACCTCGAAATGGTGGATCGTTCATGTGGGAATCTGGAGTAGTAACAGCTGATGATACTGTTGTTGGGGATGCAGTTTTTAATAATTCATCACTATGAGTTGTACTACCATCATTAAAAAGCTTGGCACCATATCCTTCGCTGCTCTCTGGAAAAGCATCATTAGCTGAAGTAATTTTCTCATAAGCTCCATCTTGTTGCATTGCAAATTGGTTTGCAATGAAGTCATTTATACTTCTAGAATGATTCAATAGAAAATTTGGAGATTCTGAAGAATTGTGAAAGATATAATGATATCCTTTACTATAAACAGTCTTGGGGTTTTGAGTGGTTGTCAAATTGTTTTGATTTATGGTGATACTGGCAGAAGTTGTCAGTATCTGAAAACTATTAATGGAATTGGAATTGGCACTTGCAGCATTCATTTTCTCTCTCGAAATATTTGTGTTTAAAGGTTTATCTGTTCTATACCTTGTTTCATTCGACGTAATAACAACCTCGCCTGATTTTTCTATAGGGAGTTTATCTGGTTTCTCTACTCTACTCATATTACTTCCTTTAATAGGCATTTGCAAGTTTATTTTGCTAGAATCTGCTATTCCAATATGAATATCACTTTTATTACTTCCGAATTCTTTTTCAGGCACGAATCCATTATCAGTGGATAGCGTTACATTGAAAAAAGGCGACTTTTCTAAATCACCTCCTTTTTCGCCATTCCGAATGTTTTCTTCCCCATTTTCGCCATTCAGCAATGATTCCTCAAAGTTTCGTATGTGTGAAAGTTCGGCAGTGTCATTGGTAAGATCAGTTTTTTCTTTTGGCGCTGCTGCAGTACCGTTATGGAAAAAATCATGATCATATACGAGCGTGCCATTTTCAACCCCATTTACCGTTTGCTTCGCGTGTAGGTTTCTGTGTCCTCTAGAAGGAGACACACGCTCCATCTTATCGCTTTTTTCATCTTTACCATGGGGAGTGACATTCATATTTGTTGGCATGGGGACATTTTCCCCATTCAATGTAGACGAGAAATTCATAACTCTTCGTCCATCAAAGGCATTACTTTCCACATTACCATCTCCAGGACTTACCGATGATTGAACACCAACAAATACCCTTCCCAGATCTACTTCAGTCCTGATAAGGTGTCTCGATCGAGATTCTATCGATTTCTTGAAGTTGCGAAAAATTAGAGAACTTATCCTGAAACTCTCTCCATAAGACTGTGTGGGAAGATCCCGAACTGGAATTTGCAGGTGGGCCTCTTTTTGTGGGAAAGGAGGAGAAGGGGCACCGATCGTTAGAGTCACCCACGTAATCAATAACAAAGCGGAAAACAGCATTCTTCAGGAATTACACTTTCATTCTGAGGGGGTTGGTGATCAAGGTACTTAGTGAATCAATTAAACCAACCAGACAGCAGCATTCTTTTCCGACTTGACGCTCGTCCCCCACGGAAAGCAATTTATTCAAATTCCGTTCTTGCTATTTCAACAGTTGATTCGATCCAAGAGCTTAAGAAAATACTTTTCGGACATTTTTCAAATCATATTTTAGCAACCTCTTCTTTGTTTCTTTTTAAGCTATTTGAATGCTTTATAGTGCTTTTATAATTAAGAAACTCTAGTTTATTCATAGAAAGAATATTATCTTTTTTATTTTGTTTTATCTGCATTTCATTAAAGCTTACAGAATGATTTTCATCTTTTTTGAATTACTTGCTTATTGCATTACTTGATGATACCATTCGATCTTCTATTCTTCAATTGACGTTCTCACTTGAGTAAATAGTTTTTTTTTAATGTTTTCTAAAAAGTCATCATCACATTTTTGTTTTGGAAATTCTGTCATTCTTTTATGCATGTGATAAATAAGTAATTTATTCTGATATTTATGACAAGGACCAGTTAACATGCATAAAAATTGAAAACAATCAATCATAAATTGCTAATAATTTCCATAAAACTTTATTTATGGTTTGAGTACTGTTTCCGTTGATATTTCTTTTACAACTTAGTTTAAACATGGTTTCTTGAAAAATCTGCATTTCTTTTTCCTTTTGCATGTATTTCTGAAATATTCACAGGCGTTCATCTCAATTTCTCGCTTTCAAAAATAACTTTGGAAATGGAATTTCTTTTTAAGCAAACAAACTTTAAAAGTCTCACATTTTCAGGGATCTCTTAAAATATTTTTTCTGTTGGAAGACTTTTAATTTTTATGGTGGATCACAAGTTTTAACTTACGACAGAAACTCGTGATTAATTGCAGAAAATATGAACTTCATAACTATGTTCTTCATACTTTTTTCTACATTGAGCCTTCATGGATCATTACCACCAGTAACATTTTTCTTTTTTAGTTATGACTTAGTATTTTCAAAAAAAATTCAGAGCTTTCGGATTTAAAAAAAAAAGTAATTTAGAGTTCGATTTATTCAAATGTCGAGCAAGAGTATCTTGTCTTTAGCGTCCCAGTGGAAATTTTGTTCTTGTTTTATTTTATCTGTTAGGTCCTGATAAATGAAGAATGAAGTCTCCTATATATTTGTTTAACTTTCAGCTCCTCACTTCAAAGCCTTTTACAGGAAATCAAAATTGTATTTTCAATACTCGAGAAACCTAAAAAATAAAGAAAAAGGAATATTTTCTTTGTAAGAGGTCTGATAAAATATTGATTTTGAATGTAAAAATAAGTAACACTTTAACAAAAGTATATAATAATGGATTCATATTTATATTAAAGAATTGTTAACAAATTATTTTACTAGCTTATAATGCTTGATTATAATAATTAAAGGTGAAATGTAATAAAAGACCAAAAGCATATTTCCTTCACAAGAAATGAAATATATTTGGGCTTTCTAGAGATATTTTTTTAGATTATATAATGCAAAATTAATCCAGTAACAGAGATCTATCCAATGAAACTGATCAAATTACCTATGCTTTAATTCTTCATCTTGTAATTACCTCGATTTGATTCCCCTGAAAGATGAGCGATACGTTCGAAAAATAAATAACTCAGAATATTTGATGTATGTACTTAATTTAACTTGTGAATGACTTAACTTGTGAAGAAGGAAGGAAATTAACTTGTGAAGGATTCCAATGTCATAAAAAAGTGCTAAGAGATATTTTTGTCTGAAGAAAGTATTAAAGCTTAAAAATTCTTTAAATGAAAAAATATTATTTGAAAGAAGCCAGTTAAATTGACAAAATATAATTAAATTAATAAAACATAAATTCTAAATTACTGATTTTTTTCTTTTTAATTATTAATCTCACTAACATGTATGTTTTTTACCTCAAAAAGTCGAATTAAAGCACAAAATGATTATTTCTTTTGTAAATTTTGAATTTATGATTTGCTTTCTTTTTTTAATTATTAAACCTATTTATAATGGACTTTATTTTTCAGCGAAAATGAAAGTTTCGAATCCTATTGATAAAATTTTTTCTTCTAATAATTAATCACATCCTGGAAAATATGCAACTTTTATAATGCATTTCAATTATCTTTCGTTCAAATACTTTCGATTCCGTTATTAAATTATTCCAGTGTTAAAGCAATACTCTGTTCTCTAAGAATGAATAGCTGTCAAATGACTATAGATGCCATCTTTTACATATCTCTGCAAACACTTGAATTTTTCTTAAGTTTAGGAGTATTCCAAAATTAAATCATTTAATTAAAGATATTATGGCATAATCTCAATTTAAAGATCACTACGCGTTGCTTTTCTAAAATATTTCAACTGCATTTTTTCTGTTTTCTTAAAGCAAAAAAGGCTATTATTGGAAGAGGATACTTTCAAGATCTAAGCGTTTCTCGTTGCTGGTTTTTAGTATTTTATTCAATGTATTTATTTTGGTATTTTTGTTAAATGTGTGAAAATTTCTTGCAATTAGCATTGAAGAAAATTATTCTCTTTATAACTGAAGATGATGATCGAATCACTTTTTATTCTGAATAGTGTTCTTGTCTGCTTTGGAGAACTAATACCCTTAGATTTTTTTCTGTTTATTCTTATATTTGAAGTGTTTTAAATGGTTAAAATTCAAATAATACTGGCTACTTAATATAAGGAAACTAATAATTTCTTTGGATTGAACATTTTACTCTTTTTCATATTTGTCACTTCTTAAGAAATCATGAAGCTGAAACCTTTGAGAAATCGAAAAGATGAGACTTTGAAATATAAATTTTTCATCTACGTTAAAAATAATAAACGATTTACTAATTCACCTGAAACACAAGGACCAATATAAAAAAAGAGATATGCCATCACAATGAATGAGCACGTGTAAGGAAACTTACATTTCATATAGACCTATTTATAATTGTGTATCACTCTCAAGCTAAATAAAACAATCAAGTTATGTTGCATTCAAAAGTAATTAATTGAATTATTAAAAATCTTGAGTTTGCTTTCATTATTTGTATATTTTATTATTTTCCAAAAATGAGAAATTTTCAGCATATTTCACAGGAAAAAAAGATTTACTTTTAGGGACTGATTTCTACAGCAGCTTAAATAGTAAGGAAAAGGGTTCTGCATTCCATAGAAAATATTTTATGTCTGGTAAAAGGAGGAGGAAAAATCAACAACTTCTCAGTCTCTGATTGACTAATTTGAAAAATCGTTATATATTTATACTTTGAGTTATCACTTTAAATAAACTGATACAAGTTACGCAATGAGTCGACTAATTCTTTTTAAAATCTCGTTTTTTTCCTACCATCTTCTTTAAAAAAAGAAAGGCAATTTTAAACATTTCATTGAGGGGAAATATCTGATACTCTAACATTCATTTCTTCAAAGCAAAGAACGAAAAAATTTCTTCGAAGAGAAAATTTCTTATTATTACGTAGTATAAATAATTTTTTAAGATTTCTTTAGCATAACTCCAAACAATAAAAGAATGTTCTACATTTCACAGATAGCCTCAATAATTGGAATGAAACTACGTTGCGTGATTCATTTAATTATACTAAATAAAAAAACATTAGGTTATATTCTGTATATTAAATAATAGTTGAATCATTTAGAAAAAGAGTTTAATTTTTATTTTTTATAATTTTTATTGCAGTTTAAAAATAACGTAGTTTTGGCACATTTTAGAAGATGATAAGACTTAGTCTTTGAAAATTCGAGTCTTTAGGGGGCATTACAGTAAAAAAATGGGAAAAATAGTTTCTGCGTTCCACAGAAAGTCTTGTGAGAGAAAGATAAAAATAAGCCACATTCTTATTCCTTGTTTACGGGTATGGGAAATAGCTGTACGTTTCCGCTATTAAGTATAGCAAACATCATTTTCAGGAATGACCGTCTTAAGAAGTTTTCATAAAGGATTTTTTTTCTTACGGAAACATTTCTTTTAGAAAAGAATTGTGTAAAAAGTACTTTTCTTTCTTCCGAACACTTACAATAACAATGGGCTAGAGGAATGCATTTCCCACTTCTCAGAAATTTTGCTGAGATGCATATTGAAAGCAGCAGCATTTGTGATTTCATAGTTGGTAAGAAATATTAAAAGCTATATCATCTTTATATCATCTATATATCATCTTTAAGTTTGTTTACGTGTCTCTCATTTTATATGTGTTTAGCTTGACATGAAAGGTTATTTTTATTAATATCGATGAACCTCAGAAGAGGTTATTTGGAGAGAAAAAATAAGATATTTATTCAAAAGAACAATAAATTTACTCTATAATAGATTGCTATGCAGACTGAAAAGTTTTTATTTTCTGCCATAGGAAATATATATAAAGAGAAAATAGTCAAAAATTCGAACTCGAGATCTTTACTTTTCAGCCCTCTATGAGTCACAATTTTGGAGCTATGTGAATATTATTACTCAAAAACTGCTTTTGAGCTATAGGGATGAAACTTTACATATAATTTCCATTTCTAAATTTGGAGATTTTTAAATAATTTTGAGCGAAATTCATCTACAGGAAATCTATCTGTCAAGTTATCTGGATATGCATTCTATAACAAAAAAAAATATCAACGCACCAAGAAGGAGTTATCCGATTGAGACGAAAATTGGTGGATAGGAAAACAATGTACAGAATAGTAAATGATTGAAATCTCAGAACTACTGAATAATTTATTTCAGAGTTATAAAAACAAGTTCAATAAGGTGCAGACCTGCCTCTAGCCTGGATACAAGCTGCCACACGACGTGACATAGACTGATAAAGCTTCCTAATGGTCTCTTACGGTGTTTCCTGCCAAATTTGCTCCAATTGTCGATCGAGGTCAAAACATTCCGTGCCAGATGCAATCGCCTTCCCATTATATCCCAGACATGCTTGATGGGAGAGTGATTTGATGATCTGCCAGGCCAAGGAAGTGTTTGACAAGCTTGCAGACAGTTAATAGCAACACGTGCTGTATGTGGTGTGGCATTGTCCTGCTGAAAAACCAACAAAGGGTACTGCAAAAGGAACTGTAGCTAAACTGGTCTTAGGATGTCGTTGACGTATCGCTGTGTAGTAACTGTACCTCTAATGACGACCAATAGGGCCCGTCTATAAAAAGAAATGGCACCCCAGATCATAATGCCTTGTTGAGTGTCGGTGTGTCGTGTAATAGAGAAAGCAGGATTCCCAAGTCTGGCCTGGGTGTCTCCAAACACGTCTTCAATTATCGTCAGGACACAATTGGAAGCGGGATTCGTCTCTAAAGACTATGCGTCCCCAATCGGCATCATTCCAACCTGATAGAGCCATGAACCACTGTACTCTGGCTCGGCAGTATGCAGACGTAAGTGGCAGATGACGTACCGGTCGGTTCGAGCGTAGATTTCACTGTCTCAATAGTCTATGAATGGTCATGGTGGACACTGGTGTTTCGGTTGAACGTCTGATGGTGGATTAAGATGAAGAAGGCGCTGTGACAGCTGATCGGAAAATCACTCTGTCCTAACGATCTGTTGTGGCCCTAGGTCTACCTGAAACTGAACTATATCATTTTCCATCCGACCTTGCCAGCATCTTCGAATCGCCGCATCGCTTCGACTCAAATGACGAACGATTCTCCGATTTGTCGAACCGGCCTCTTTCAATGCAATGATACGACCTCTGTCAAACCCTGACAGTTACTTGTAATGAATTCGGGGAGGCATTTTTTAAGTTATTGAAAGGTAATCTGAATCACAATCAAACCGAAAGTTTTAATAACCGTTGAAGAACTGCTCCTTATATACATCTGCTGGATATGCAGTTCCGATGCGCTGGAGATCAAACTATTCCTTCATTGGACACCAAAATTTAATCATTTGCATATCTGGTAAAAAAATGCATGCATACGAAATTTTAAAGCAATCGGATGATTGCTTCTCTGCGCGTCGATTTTTCTGTTATAAAGTGTAATAGTGAATAAAAATAATATAACAGCTTGATAACAGCAAATCGAATTCCACCGTATAAACAAAATTTGGTATAAGGATTTAACTTCTAAAATAAAGGTGTGCATCAAATTTGGAATCAAAATCGAAATTGATTTTTTTATATGTACATTAATAAGCATATAAACGAGATAATTAAAAAATGGAGTTTTGTCTATGAAATAAATGTAAATAAGAACAATTTTTCTTGTAGAATTTGATAAAAATGCTTGAAAGAATTAAAAACATTTACACTTAAGTCTGTTTTCCCTACATTCGTGATTTTAATTATCTTATCCCGATCAAGATCATGATGAGAAAATTAAGCGCTAAAAGATTACGAAATAAAATATTAAATGGCTATTTATATTAAGAGAATATTTAAGACTGAAAGATTAATAGAATCATTATTCAATAATTTCATGATTTATATCTAAGTAAACTTTTCTCGAAGATAGATTTACTTGGAAACTTAAAGTTTAAAAGCATAAAAAGTGACTTGCAAAGCTAATTTTTCTTGTTTAATTCAACGAGCATAGTTTTTAAAAAATATATACTCATGAATAAAATAAAGACAGATATAAATGAAATTGCATTGCGTAGTTAAATTGGAGGAATTAAGATTATAAGATAATTATAAACTAATACACTGAAGAGCCAAAAAATGGTATAGGCATGATATGTAAATTAAAAAAAATTTCGAATCAGAATACGGCTCAATGGGCACCAACGCCTACATAAGACAGCAAGTGTCTGGCACAGATGTTAGATTGGGTACTGCTACGGTAATGGAAGGTTATAAAGGTTTAAGTGAGTTTTACCGTGGCATCGTAGTCGGCGTACGAGAGATGGGACCTATAATCTCCGAAGTAGCAATGAAATGGGGATTTCGTGACCATTTTACGAGTGTACCGTGAATACCGAAAATACGGCAAAATATCAAATCTCAGACAGTATTACGGTCGGAAAAAGATCGTGCTAGAACGGGAACAACGACGATTAGGGAGAATCATTAAACGTGACAGAAGTGTAACCCTTCAACAAATTGCTGCAGATTTCAATGCTGGAAAATCAACAAGTATCAGCATGTGAACCATTCAACGAAACAACATCGACATGGGCTTTCAAACCCGAAGCCTACTCCTATACCCTTGATGACTCCACGACACAAAACTTTACGCCTCGCCTGAGTCCATCACCACCGACATTGGACTGTTAATGACTGGAAACTCTTTGCCTGGTCTGATTAGTCTCGGTCCAAGTTGTGTCGAGCGGGTAGTCGTGTAGACAACCTCATGAATCCATGGACGCTACATGTTAATAGGGAATTGCTCAATCTGCTAGAGGCTCAGTGATGGTATGGGGCACATGCAGTTGGAGTGATATGAGACCCTTGATATGTCTAGATACGAATCTCATAGGTGACTCGTACATAAGCCTCCCGTCTGATCACCTGCACCCATTCATGTCCATTATGCATTTCAGACAGATTTGGAGAATTCCAGCAGGACAATGTGACACCCCACACTTCCAGAATTGGTACAGAGGAGCTCCAGGAACACTCTTCTGACTTTAAACACTTCCGCTGGCCACCTAAATCCCTAGACATCCCTAGCATATCTGGGATTTTTTGCAACGTACTGTTTAAATAAGATTTCCATCTCCTCGTAATCTTATGTATTAATGGACAGCCCTACAGGATTCATGGCGCCAGTTACCTCAAGCAATACTTCATACTTTACTTGAGTCCATACCACGCCGTGTTACAGCACGTATTCGGGGGTACTATACACGATATTAATCAGGTGTACCAGTTTTTTTGGCTCATCAGTGTATGGAATGTGAAATATTAAAAAAAATTCAGGCTAGGTAATATATCAGATCGCATTCATTTGAATTTAAAGCTAAATAACGGAAATGCACCAAAAATGAATATGCTATTAAAAATTTGATTCATACATTTCCAAATGCACCAAAAAGGAATATGCTATTAAAAATTTGATTCATACATTTCCATATATCTCGTTAATTTTTCCTGTACCACATAAAATTTGATTTTAAAAAATCCTGTGTTATCAATACAACGCCTTCATTTTAAGAATATTTGGTAATAAGAAAATAGGGAAGAAATTACTTTTGATCGATGCATCATAAAATATGAAAAACGGAATCAAAATTTTTCTTCTCACTCTTCATGAATAAATCTTTTAAGTCATCTATCTCGCAACAGAATCTCTCTTAAATCTTATACTACTTACTATTTAAACATTATATTTAATTCACAAGGTGCATTCATTAAAAAGCCATGATAATACATATTATCATTTTACTTCTCGATATCAATACACGTTTCCAAATGTTTCACTATTAATCTCTTCCTCTTCTAGTTGTCTTTTCTTTTCATTTTTAAATGTATAATTGATTTCACACGTTCGTATTTATTAAGCTGAAAACTTAAATTTATTTATTGTTTTTTAAGTTTTTAAGACTTTTGTTTTATAAATAAGTATTTATTTAGAATTTCGTATAAAACAATATTAATTATATGTTTTTAAAAGATAATATGCAAAAAATACATAAATGAATTTAAAGCTTTTTTACATTTATTTTCAAATTCCATTATATTTCAAATTCCGTTACAATTTTTTTTTTCAAATTTTCAGAAATGATGCAGAATTGCTTAAGAAATTTATTTTTATTCTTTCAAAATAATATTTCATATTTTTATTATTTTTTTATTTCTTACCTTTAAAACAATCTGAAAAACTACAAAAACTGTCTCTCTATCTTTAGAAAAAGAAAATTTTCCTATTTCTAAACTTTCAGTTATTATTATTTTTTTGTGATTGAAATAAGGCTCTTCAAATTATTCTTGTTTTTATCATGTATTTAACAAGGGAAAGAAATTTTAATTTTGCACCTTGAAATTAATGTCAATTAATTTTGAAATTCATTTGAAAACCTCACAATTTTTTATTGTAAACTAAGAAAATAACTCTGTTTATAGATTTGATGATCAAGCATTAAAATTTAAAAAAAATTTGGACAACTTCCCTAGATAAAGCATCTTATGCCTATGGATAATTTATTTCATAAATATTCTAAGAACCAGTTTTTTATTATTATTTTTCTATTTATCAAGGAGTTTTCTTACGAATACGACTTTTAAACTCTAATTAGATTCAATTTTTAAAAGTAGATATTTTTATGGAGGGTATTTTTTGGGGGGATAGTGAATGGGATGGGGTAAATAAAAACCCTGAGTGGCCTCTGTGCTTTGTTATGACTGATTAAAGTTTGAATTTCCTTAAAATATTTTCTCACAAGTTATTTCAATTCACTCACAATTTATTCAATAAATTTATTTTCTCAAGGTAAATACAAAACGTTTTTGAAACTCAAAATTTGCAAAATAATTGCTGCAATAAAGCAATATTAAACAAATAAAATTTCAAAAATAATAATTTATGAACTGAATTTCTTATTTTCCTAGTACAGGAAAATAAGCTGGAATCTATTTTGTGGAACTAAAAATAAGACAACACTTTCTTTTTTCAACTGCCCAAAGAAAAAACTTCTCTTAAAAATAAAGTATGCAGCGAAATCTTGTTTTATGAAAGCGTTCTCTGATAGTTATGCATACACATTATTCCAAGTCATTCAAATCTGAATTGTCCGTAAATTATATTATGCTATCACCTGTAAGTCTCTTATATGTCGTTTAAGGAAGTTTACTACCGTGACAGATAAGAAGACATACAACCAACAACCCTATTTTGAAGACCGCCGTTGAAGTAAAATAGGAAAATAAGTGTTTAAGTTATTCAAGAGCCAACTCAAGCGTATTTATCTGAAACTGAAAATGCCCTGAATTTAAAGGAATATCCTGTCTTTGTGTGATTTCTTCACTCGTCTGACTTTAATGCCCTGTTAAGAAAGTCTTCGACAAAAGCAAGCCTTTTCCGTCAGTAAAATTCCGTGTTAATATTACAAAGTGACGTGCGATATCAGGACAACATTTTAAAATTGGACTGAATTCCTGTTCACCTAACTGATGTTATTGCAGCCGTAATAGGGAATGAGGTGGAAGTTAAAAAGGAGTGTTGGAGAAATAGCTGTCGTAGTCGGGAGCATTGGACTTCGTCGATGTGGTGAAAGAGGACAAAACTTTTAGAATTGCTTAACTCGCTGAAATTGGTTCTTTATAGAATAAACATTACTTTGAGGTCATTATTTTATAAGGTTTTGCATCGGATGCAATTTGATTAAAGAAGTGTAAGTTGTTTGTTTTATAAATATTTAATAATTAATAGTACGTTTGTAAACATTTCAGAATTGAATGAATAACATATACATGGACATTCCGACACAATTATTTTATATTTTCTTTGTTAATGGCAGCTTAATGTCAAATGTTGGTCGATTTTGAAATGTGTATGCTTCACGCAAAAAAGAAAATGTTATGCATTTATTTTTGCAAAGAAGAAGATTTTAGAAGTAAAGAAGATTTTATTTTTGTAAAGTAGATAATAGGAATCCATTTGGAATACTTTATGAAAAAAGCTACGAAAATATGAAAAGAATGCTACAACAGAAAAAAAAATATCGACGTATTTTTCAATAAGACTTTTATCTGTATATTACATCAAAGGATTAAATTTTTAATGCATCTATCCTCTTAATTTATGCATCATGTTTTGTGATTTTCTTGTATTAATGAAGTTTTCATAAAATTCATTTTTAAAAGATAAATTCATTGTTTTCTCAAATTAACTTTCTTTTTAAATTCTCGTTTAAATTATACTGATTATTGCAATTTACAGTTATTGAAGTCCCTGTTGCTCGGTATTAAATACAAAATTTTAAAAACAAACATTACCTAAACTCAAGTATTCAAAAAATCTACAGCTGATATAATAATATAATGCAAGAAATATGAAATCAACTGCTCACGAGTTATATTTGCTAAGTGATTTCAGAGTATAATTATATTTAAAATTAGCGTTTGAAGAAATGCAGCCGCGCCCATGATGGTAAGTAATGGATAAAATATTCTTGCTCATTTGGAAAGTCAATGCTAAAAAAATCTATGTAATCAGATATAATTTTCATTTCTTAAAAAATAATTATTTAATACCTCAAAACCTTCATTAAAACACGTCTTATATCTAATTCCTGCTTCTTGTGGGCAAAATCCGAAAGGAGCTGTGAGCAGTCTGGATTTCTTTGGCAAATACACAAATATTGTTTCTTATTTTTATTTATAGGAATTTTAGACACC
>JAOUZG010053374.1:472206-513326 GCA_026289955.1 Argiope argentata | reverse complement strand
ATATATATATATATATATATATAAGTCAGTAAATAGCTGTGCTTGAATGATGAGTCTGCTTGAAACATTAATTTGATCTTTTGATTCGCCATTTTAGCAAGTGGTGAAATGTATCATTTTGAAATCTGATTTTTTTCCTGTTGAGTTATTGTTAAATATAATATTCAGCAAAGGGAGGCATCGTTAGTATGAACGCCATTCTGCTTTTGTTCTGCTTATAACTTACAGGAAACAACTATTGATTTCTATATAGAGTAATTAATTCTTGGGATTCTTGAAGAGCTAATGCACATCGGTAGAAAGAACAAGTAGAAGTTTCACGCTTGAGTTGCTCGGAATATCAGTGTTACCAAAATATATACTAGAATGTTCTTCACAGTTTTAAAAATAAAATAGTTAAAATAAGAAGTCATCTTTGCTCTGTGAAAGTCTATCATTACAGCTTTGAAACATTCAAAAGCCAAACTTACATGTTCCTTTAAAAATAAAGAAGTGGAGACAGTTGCATCTTCTATAAAACAATAATTATTTTCGACATTAATATGTAAATTTCTTTACCCTTTTTCTAAAATAACCAAATGTTAACGAGTCATTATCAGCAATATATTAATTAAAGACAAAAATATTTCATTTTTAAAATATAATATTCCGAACAAAATGGTTCACTGAACAAGAATTCTTTAACAATGCAACGTGAAAGCAAACATCAGGAAGGGAATTGTTGAAGACTGTGCTAAGCCGTATGTCGCATATAATTAATTTGCTCTCACAGAGCTCCCTTCACGGCTATTAGAAGGTTTCAGTAGCATTCTGGTATGGTTTAATGCTAACAATGATGTTGTAATAGTCCTCTTAGTGACTTACTTGTATGATTAGTGTTCTACTTATCTGCGTACCGTTTGATGTAATGGGATTAATCGCTAATTGCTCTCCCCCTCCTAATCCTGAAATATTGGCAAGATAATGGAAGTCCGCAGAGGCTTAACTATCGAATATGAAGTGAAAAGTAACTCATGTACAGGGTTACTTACAATAAGAATATCTTGGTGAATTAATAAAAGTAATGATTCTACACACTCATTTTTTGAGTTTGTAAAGGAAATCTTTAAAGATAGTTTTCCAGTTTAATTAGTTAGTTGAAATAAAACTAATTTATAAATTAGATAATGGAGGCTCGAATATAGAAGCAGTAAATTATGAAGCAGAAATATATATCAATTCCATAGTGAAACTAGAAAAACTAGAAAATACTGACTCACTGGATTTTATATATATATATATATATATATATATATATATATATATATATATATGCTAAAATTGGTACCCTCTTTTACTATCTATTTTTAATTAAATTTAGTATATTAATTTATCCAAACGATTTTTAAAGCCCCGCAACATTAAATACTTGTCTAAGTTGTTTTTATTTTCTGTCTTTGTTTGATATAGGGATTCTAGATTAGTCTTAAGCAGTATTAAGTTATTACTTTAAAACCAATAAAAGAGCTGCAAATATAAAAATACATATTAATATAAAAGACAAAAGAAATAGTGGAAGAGTAAATAAAAGTGTAAAAAAGACAAAAGATTTTTTAACTTCAAGTTAATTGAAAAATTAATTAGTTTTATGGTTTCAAAATTTAAAAATGTTATTTATTGTATCTAATATAATAATTGTGTACACTTTGAATGAATTCAGCCCCATTGTTTAAGTTGAGGCATGAAACACCCACCCATATATATGTATAATTACAGTGACTTATAATAATATTAAGATCATTCTTTAAAAAAATTATTCAAGTCTAAAACGCGTATGTAGCAAAATTTCCTATGAATGCCTTTCAGGTGTTTATGTATTTTAATATTTTAATCAAGGGGCTGTGCAAGCGTATGTGTGTGTGTTTCATCTTCATATGAGCTAGAAGTCAGACTTCTGCCCTCGGGTGCTCAGGGGTTCATACCCTCAGAAGCTACTGCACCCCTCTTTCCGCGGTAAAAAGCGGACACGACATCATCATCATCATCATCAATCTTTTAATCCTAAATAAAGAAATGCAATTTATTCTCTTTCAATGGTCTGGAAATGTAACATTTAATATTTTGAAATTATTCGTACGATGTTAGAATCTTATTTGATATTTAGTTCGGAAAAAGAAACGAAATCATTAAATTAATTTTGACGCTATTGAAATTAAAAAAGAGTTTTTTGAAAAGTTTAAGAAATATAAAGTTAATTAGCTTTTTAAATCTAATAATAATGCAAAAAAATGCAGATAAGGATTTAAAAAAAGTTTGTATAAAAATAAAAATTTGTTGAAATGAAAGCATCTTAAAAAGAGTATCAGAAAAGATTTTATAACGAAAATTTTCTTTGATAAAAAAAACTAAATTTCCTTCATCGCTTTGATGTAAAATTCGGAAAGTAATTGCGTCATTTAACATGTCAAAAACTTTTTTTAACTATTAAAATTCTATTAGCGTTGCCTTGTTGTATGTTGTAACTGTTTACAATGCTGGTTATATAACTATGTATTCTTGAACAATCTACTTAATTTATGCTGTTACATCTCTAAAAAATGATTTTTTCATTGTCTTTATTTGTTATTATTGAACCTCATAGCAGAAGCAAAAATGCGATTTTCAAAAGAGCAGACTTCAATCAAAAAAGAAACATTGGCCGAAGAAATAGGTGCTGACATATCCTTTAGTGCACTGCTTGCAAAAATAAATTTCTTACGATACGATGGAAATAAGCACCTAACTTTTATTGTATTTATTCATCGGTGGCTTATCACTCGGTCAATTTTTAAAAAAAATTCATGTTTGCTATTAAAAATTACATTAGGTAAACCACTCTGCTAAGAAATGAACATAGGGATTTTTGAGATCAAAAAGAATTATTTCCATAAGAAAATAGAAAATGTGAAATGCAACGCGTTTTCGGATGCATTTTTATGTAGAAATGAAATGAAGAAATGAAATTTAGTTTTTTTCTAACAAATTCATCTTTCTGTTTTCTATATCCTTATTTGATAAAATTATTTTCACTTTTGAAATTAATTACGAAATTATAAGAAAACCTCCAACATTGTTAAATCCTCATTTTTAAATTAAATAACTCACTCAAACAAAGGAATTTAATTGATAATTTTCAAACAAAGGAAATTTATCTTAAGTTTTAACATTTTAGTTACAAAGTAAAATAAGTGCTTTATTGAATCAACAATTAGATTATATAGTCTTTGATAAAAAAAAATTACTTTACCACGCAATGCTGCTATAAGCGGTATATAAGTTAACTGCTATTGTTATCGAAATATTTTTCCCAGTGTAACCTTGGGGTACATTAGGATTAATCCCAGTCACAATTATTTTAGTCGATGTTTTCCCCCATACTTTCTAGTAGCTGGATCTATCCTTAAAGAGAAAATTTTCCTGAATAATTTGTGGGTCGATTACCCGGATTATGTTCCTTGAATTACTGGGAGCCTTCATCCCTAAACTGAGCGAGCTGCCTTGGAATTTCCGGAAAAATGACAGCAAAGCAGCTCGACTCTTAGCCAGGGAAGAAATTATGCAAACATATTTCAGCAACTCTCCCATTATATTAATATCCTCTGTTTCATTTTTACGTTGTTTATAATAAAGGGTTGTTTTGAAGGGATTTCTCTGTATCAAGGTATTAATGTTCCATTTATATTTTAGTATGGAATTACTTTAAATTATTACTGTTGCTTAGGTGGATAGCTTTAATTGGAAAGTCTCGCTGTATAATTATTAGTTTGAGCTGAAAATTACTATGTAACTTTTATTGAATTAAATTGCAACTCAAAACAGACACTTAATCTTTCCTTTCTTAATTGTCGTTCTCCGGCTTTGAATTGGTTTAATCTTCGAAATTAACTGACATCATTAATATTGTTGTAAATATATACAACAATATTCATTTGTATTTATTATTGATCAACTACAAATGAGAATATAAGATACATTTTACTGGAAACATTATCTGATTGTAAAATCACACAAATGTAATTAATTATTAATAAATAAAATATACCATTCTAAGAAGTGAGAGATAAGACGGGGAGGAAATCATCTGATTTGCCAGCAGTTATATGATGGAGAATATATCTGTCTGTAATTGTTTTAAATAAATATAATCAAAAACAAAATTTTGATAATATTTATTATTTTTGAAAAAAAAATGAGCTTGGAAAAATATAATTATTCTTCGGGCATATACTAAATGTACCAATTCATAAAATTCTTATTTTAATTAAGTTAATTCATGAGGCTTCATTGTCACATAACAAATGTAACTTCAAGTGCTTTATGACATTTAGATAATATGGTATTAACATTAAATGATGTAGGACATAATAATTATTGTAAATGATATTAAAAATGGTGCACTAGTTTTAAAAATTTAACAAAGGATTTTTAAAAAAATATTTCAATTTTTAATTTTTATTTGATTTTACATATGCAATAAACTTTTGATTTTTTTTAAACATAAACTGTACAGTTTTTAATGCGGAAAATTTTATGACAGATTTGTAGAGAAAACTCGAAATATTTTATTTTATAGAAATATTGCCGAATTTAGAAGCTGTAACAAAAACATTATTCAAAGAACAATATTTCTTTTTAAGTTAATCTATTGAAATCAATTAATAAAACTTTCTTCTCTTTTTATTGAAGAAAAAATAAAGACATGTTAGAAACTACAATTTTCATTTAAAAAGTCATTGTTACATAATTCCCATGATATTTATTAAAATGGTTTAAAAGGAACATATAAGGCTGTCATTAGCGACCTTAATTAAAAATCATAAAAAAAATTAATTTAAAAACATAAAAATGTTTCAAAAACATTACAATTATTAAAATGTATTATAAGATTTTTATATATTAGAGAATTAATTAGATAGTTAATGAAATATTTTTTGCTGTATTTTATAAAACGTTTTGATATGTTTTTGCCTTTTAGTTGCTTTAATAGAAAGAATTAAAAAGATATATGTTAAAACTATGTGCGAAATTGTTATTATTAGCAAATAAGGTCAAACTATCATTGAGTATTTATTATACTTTTTAATAAGCTTTTTCTAATCACAAGAAATTTTGTACCTTTTATTTCTTAAAATAATAATATTCATTCGTAATTGATGTTCATCATATTTAAATATCTTGAATTTTTTCAATGCAATATTAAAGATAAAAAGAAAATTTGTGGTTTTTATGAAACTTAAAGTTGTTTATCGATTGTTTATAAAAAAAAAGAATAATACTCGCCGAAGAAAATCATTCTTAAACTGGAATGATTGAAAGAAGTGTTTCAAAGTTAGAATAGGTTTGAAAGTTTTCTTTTTAATTTTATATTCTTTGTATGAAAAAAATCAGAAAACAAATGCTGAAAATTTGTTTTATTTCTAAAGAAAATTATGTTTTCATACTTAAATTTTTTTTAAATTTCTATATGCAGTTTTTTTTATTTATGTACGTAATACATTAGAAATTATTTTTATTGCAATTATTATAAAAATTAAAGTATTAAGTTATTAAACTGAACATTTAAATATCAGAAATAAATTCTCTCCATATTTCTCTAAAAGATATCTGCAGTAAAGTATCAGATTATTATCGTTTATTTGTGTATGTGTGTATCATAGCAGTAAAAATATTTACATGGAAAATGAAAAATAATTTTTTAAAAAATAGAAGAAATGAAATTGATGGAAAGAAACATTTTTTATGGAATTAAAAAAAGATTCTGTGTTTACTTCTGCATTTTTTCTTAAAACTGGTCTTTCCCAAAATTATTCTAAAAATCGACTTTTTCAACATTTCAACTGCATTTTTATGTTGCTGCAAAGAGCAGTAAATGCATCTAATAGAACAAGTTGTCTCTTGTAAGATGTTCAAAAGACTCCAAAATTAATTTAACAAACCTCACTCTGATCATGTGACTTGAAGGAGATTCGGTTGTACTAACATTAATTCAAATAATCTGCTTTATGACAGAGAAAATAAAAAAGGGTGTTTTACATTAAAGTTATTGGGTTACAATATCTGTATAGGGAAATGTCCAACTAAACTTTTCATATTTCTGGCACATTAAAATGGATTATTAAGTTTTTATATGTACTTATTGAATTTTTATATTCTGTCTTTTTGAAATAACAATCTATAACCACCGAAATTCGAACATGTGTTAAGCATAATTCTCCAGAAAATGTTTGCATCTTGAGAAATTTAGAAAACTCGAAGTTTTCGAATCGTAAGACATATTTGGGTTCTAATTTCAACGAACTAATCGGTGAAATGTAGTTACAAAAACGTGTTAGTTAACAATAAGGAAATTTGGGCCTCATCGTTGAAAGATTCCTAATTCTCATCAGCTTGCCTTTCTTGCATCTTGAAACAGAGTTCCTTTAGTAGATCCACGCTTTAAATTCTTCACCAACATTCTGAATTCAGCTTATATTGTATCTTTCTCTTCCTTTGAGATTAGAGCATTTTCAGGGATTTTAGGTATATGCGTCTAATGCTTTTAGATGTTTAACAATAATTTAAAATGTTTTTGCTTGCATTTGTTTATTTCATTGATATGAATTTCAAAAAATATCAAAATGGCACCTCATGTCTTTGTAAAGTTCATTTAAGCATCAAAAAATTTAAAATTTAGTTAATTTTTTGCGAATTATAGGGCTTTTAGTAAAAAGTAAATATTTGCCATATTACAAATTGAAGAAATTTATATCTGTAATTGAAACTGATGAAGATGATGCTGTGTCCGTATTACAACGGAAAAGGGGGTGAAGTAGCTTTTGAAGGTAAAGACCTCCTGAGCACCCGAAGTCAGAAGTCGGACCGCTAGTTCATAAAAAGATGACACTCGCACATTCGCTTGCATACCCTTTTTTTAAACAAGAGGTCCCTTTCACACGCCTCACAGAACACAGGGTTAAGAACAACCATGCCCAAACAAGGACCCTATCCCTAGACCGGCAAAACAAGAAGTATCGACAAACGTTTCGTAATAATTTAACAAAATAGTAAATTAATCAAAACGATTTATTTTTAAAAAATGTTTATTTTTCAATTACGGACGGGGAATTTGACGTAAAGTCGTTTGTGATAAATGAAAGATAGAATGGAATAAAAAAATACATTTTAATTTCTTTTCGATAAATGATTTTTCTTTATTCGCGAATTATCTTTATGCTCAATATAAATTATAGTTGATTATAAATTCTAAATTCTTTTTCTACAAAAAAAATGTAATTTTTTTTGCTAATATATCAGCAATCGTAATGATATAGCAACAAATAAATTGATTTACCATAAAAAAAATATCGATACCATAATTATTATTATGTATAAACCAATAATCTAAAATAATTTTCCCCCAAAAAGAGATTTCTAACTTTAATTACTCAGTGTTTTATTCATAGTGTGCTTATAAAATTATTTTTAAATAATATGTAAAATTCTCCATTCAGTATATAATCTATTAAAAACATTCATTCCCTTAAGAAATATATCATATGGCCTTATTATATAAAGTTTTTTTAAAAAGAAATTGATAAGTAATATTTTCCCTCTAAAAATGAATGTGCCTGAATATCTTGAGGCCTTAATTTCAATTCCTATTCCTTCCAAAGTTTAACTTAAATAGTGTCTTCGCTTCTAAAAAATATTAAAATGATTATTCCTTAGAAAACCAATGGAAAGGAATATTCCAGATTAGTTCTAATTTAAATATCAATTCTTTCACAACAAATTCATACTTCTGGTTTAAATGGTTGATGCTGAAATAGGAGAATTTAAATATTTTATGTTGTGGCATTTTTGGATATTAAATGTTTCTTAATTGAGATTTGAAATTAGTAGAGTTTTGTAAAAAGTTATCAATTTTGTTATACCAAATATGCTAAGATTTATTGACTATAAGAAATCAATTATAAACGAGACCTTTTATATTCTGTTTTAATAGATTGTTGGTTTTTTTAATCAACCAAAGATAGTGTCAATTAATTCATGCTAGTCAATACTTTATCAAAGAATACTATTCTTAAGGACGCATTTCATCTTTAAATTATGTATTTCTTTTGGATTCAGAAAGGCTTCGAATATAAATAGTAATTTAAAAATGCTTAGATTTGAGTTTTTTAAAGCACATAATTTTATGTGTAGTAAATTAAATGCTTTTACAATAACAAAATTCAATGCTTCAAAGTCTTTTATGCTTTTAATTGGCGCATTAAAATGAATTTAAAGTCGAGGTAAATAAATGAAATTTAAAACACTTTCAACTGTTGAACAAAAACAGTTTGAAATGTTCTTTGATGATATCATTAGTATTATGAGTGCTTACAACTTTAGAAGTACAAATAGGCTATTTACAAATGAAGTGATCTCTCCATAAACGCAAGGAAATATTCTTAATTATATATTTGGTGCTTTAAATAAACGAACGTGATTTCATTTTGACTAAACTTCTTTAAAAACAAATGCTTCATTTTCTTAACTCATTATTAATATTATAAAATAATTCTTGGACATTTTTATATCTTTTAAAATTATTTCTTTCATAAAATAATCTATTTTTCACAAGTATACATTAGAGACAAATTTTCATCTTTTGAAGAATTTATCTTGACTTTTTTTCGATTTTGTAGATCCCATGATCCCCATAATTTTAATTACTTCTCTTCAATCCCTAGTTCCAAATAAATATTAGTTTTAATAACTTTCTCTTGACTTCTACCAATCCTGTCTCTTATATGACTGACTGTGAACACTCGCATACAAACCTTTTCAATCAGCTGCCTAGAACTCTGTCCAATTAATTCTCGCATGAAGGTGACAGCAGTTTAATCAAATAATATTCTATAAGCCGTTTTGCCAGAACAAAGTTCTCCTTCCAGTTCTTTATTAATGATCCCCCGCTGTGATGACTGTTTGGATTCCTTTTGTTTTTCTTAATAACAATCCCTCAATTTGAATGATATATCAACTCTCTGTCATCACCGAGCTGAGTTTGGGGTAGATGTCATCTGTGTTTATTACTATAGAGCCTTCTGATTTCTCTTCAAAGTCGTTTACCTTCTGCTTGACATCCTTCTGCTAACGACTTCCGATACATTGCATAGGTCAGTCGAGGTATTACTTTTGGTCCGTTGGCACTATTTTTCAACATAATGTACATTCGTCTATTTGTCGCCGTAGAAAGAGACATATTTTTTATTGTTCTATTCATTGAGATGTTAACGCAATTCTAACAGTCGGAAAAAGTCATTCGTCGGAGAAAATTAATCGATGCATATAATAAAAAAGTGCACGTAACATTGTTGCTTTCAAGGGATCATCCATTCACTTTGGAATAAAATTACGTTTACTTAAATAGTATTTTTTTTTTCAAATACGCGGTGCTTCTAATTCATGAAAATTGATATTCTTGTAGAAAGACAGTATTTTAAATGAATACAATGCGTTTGAATTAAAAATTCGATCATCCTTCTTGCTTAAATTAACCCTATCAGTTAAAATATTCTTAGTGTTAATGAATTTAAATCAAGAGATGTCACTGTCACTAAAGAAATTTCAATGCAAGAGCTATTTTATAACTAATTAGCTTTATTATTGTGTATTATTTCGTGTTTAATGGTGTAATCATTTTTGAAGTGAGAGTAGGATAAAAAAAATACTTCCATTTTCCAAACCTATGTTTACGCAACTTCGTTCATTGCATCGACGAGGAATAAAGTTTGGTATGTTTGTTCTATTTTTGAACTTAGAGTACCTCTGTCCATTGTTCACCACAGAAGAGATATTTTTGATATAACTCTATTTGTCCAGGCATTTATTGGTAATAAGGCATCTGTATGAATCGGAATGAGACGCTTTTTGCGAGAGAAAATATTTAAAAAACATAAAATGATGCATGTAACATTTGTTGCTAGATTTATTCATTCGAGGGGGTCATCTATTTAGTTGGGGAAAAGGTACAATTTGCTTTCATAGTAATTTCATTAGATTTCTTACATTATTTAAATTAATACTCCTGAAGATAAATATTATTAATAAGACATATCTAAGATTAAAGAACCAAATTTAATACGAACAAAAACTAGTTACTATTGTCACCAACAGTGTTTAGTATCAATAATAACTGATGATAAGTCGCATTGGCTATAGTATTTCTACTTTTTATATTCAAATTTTAAAAATCTTCTAATAACTCAAAGCCATTGACGACATGAAATAAAAATCTGTAGATTCAGTCAACATGCTTTTATTGTAGGATAATTTTTTCTTTCAAAATAATTCTCATTCTATGCTAAAAGCATATTTGTTTTCCTCGAGATGTTTAAATGTTTAATTCATTAAATATTTAAAACTTCAGATTTTACAATAGAAATCTTTAAGACATTTTGAGCAGAAATTTGTAATTTTGTTTGAATTTATCGTAAACTGTTTACAATATTGAATTATCTTCTAATTATTTCCTTACTGAAAAAAATTCTATTCTTTCTCATTAATGATGTGAAAAATGAATACAAAAGCACACATACCAATACAAAATTTTAGGCATTATTTTTTAGTTTACATTAGACAAATAAATGAAAATAGAAGGCAAGAATTTATAAATTTTGACCCATTTATATTTTTTTACATTATTAAGTTTTTTTAAAAATACTCCAATGTTCATAAATCAAGGATAATTCAGTGACGCTGAATTCGAACTCTAATATTACATATATCAACCGTAAAATGACTACATTCATCTTCAAAGCCCATCTGAATATTGCAGGAAGCCACCAGATGACACCGATAGCACTTGACAATGACGAGAGTGTATGAGAGTGATGTATAAGGGATACAAGCGAAGAAGTAAAATAAAGCGCTTTATAAGCCTTTCAGTGATATAGCCGCATAATTATGACACAAAGGACGCATTTGGATGATTTTTTACGTGGTAGAACAATCGGTAGCCTGGAATGTTGGCATACGCAGCTGGAATTATCCGAGGAATTTTTAAGGTATCATTTAAAGGCTTTGGCAACGATTCCAAGATGATAGTAATAGGAGTAAACGTTAAAGTGCAGGTCGCCCCCGAGTTACAACGGCAAATGAGGTATTTGGCAGCAAGTGCCAAAAGAAACGGAGCGCAGCATCAGGCCAGTCTCGTCAGTTCTTATAGTCAGATGTGGTCCACTTACTGAAACTCACTGTCGCATGCGGTTAGCCTGGAGTAGAGAGTGTGAACTACACAACAGTGAACTAGGTACCCGTTACCTCTAAGCAAACTTCATTGAACGACAACTTTATAATTGTGTAGGATTTCTCGTTTGGGAAGGAATTATTCTGGGTTCCAGAAATGGCTTGCATGCTGAAATTGGAACCATGAGAGGCCAAATCTATCGGGAGGTCATTCTGGAACAATATCTACATTCGTTTCGGGTGTAATGGGAGCAGAATTCTTGTTTATGGATGAAAACGCCCGTCCTTACCGTGCAAACATAGTAAATGAATAGTATATCTGAGTATATCACACATATGAAATTGCCAGCATTCTCACCGTACTTGAATCCAGTAGAGCATGTGTGGGACATGCTTGGCCGACGAGTTGAAGCCTGTCAACCACGTCCTACATGTCTACTGGAACTTCAGAGAGCATTGATTGTTGAGTGGTGTAATATTCCCCAAGATCAGATCGATGATTTGACTCTCAGTATGCATAGGCGTTGTACAGACTTTATTGCATCATCTGAGAGACATACTATGTATTAACCATCATACCAACCATGTAATATTGGTTTTTGTATAAAGATGGGTTTTTTTTATTATTATTTATTCCAGGCAGCAAAAAAATTCTCACTTTTTATTAATGATATCAAACATACAGCATCTTTTTTGCTCTTAACCTTTATAAATAATTACAAATAACTCACAATAGTATTGCTTATGGCTCTTTCTTTTCCTGAACTTGAATTATCTTTAATTTATGGACATGAGTGTACTGAACGTGAAACTTTATTCAATGAGAAAGCTTCATGGTAAATCCTTTGCAGTTATCGCAGCTCAGGTTTCTATCTTCAAAGTCCTTTTTCTGCAATATTATATCCTTTCAGTTAAAGATATTTAATATATTGAATATATCAGACAAGTAGTTAGTTTAGATGCGCTGGATTATTTTTCTTAATGTATTTTCGTCCCCTTTTCGGAAAGAAGCAGGTTTATCTTTTTTATATTGCCCAGTTCGTTGAAGTGTTTATGGATATTATGTAACCTGTATTATCCAGAATGAACCCCCTCTTTGTTGAAAAGTATTAATGGAAGAACAAAAAAAATGTGTTTGAGCAAGTGTTTTTGCTGTTTCTTCGAAAGACAATACATTTAATGTAAAATAAAAAGGGTTGCATTTATTCCTCGATTTATTTGCTTCATTTTTTACTTATATGGTTTATATATTGGATAAAATTAATATAATGAATTTCGATTAATGAAAAATATCCCGCTTATTTTCAAATACAGGCTTTCAGTTTTGTATGCAAAGATAACAGAAATGCAACCTTCGTTTGAAGAAAACAATTTAAAGCTGAGAAACTTGGTATGTAATTTTTACAAATATAAGTTATTTTAATATTTTTTTTAAAAAAATCACAGTTTGAAGTACTTAATGATTCTATTTTAAAATGTTTCTGCATGTAGTTGAAAATATAGGTGCCTATTTATATTTTTAAATTAATTAAATTTATGTAAAATTTTATTTCTCGAAGTGAATTTTCAGAAAAAATTTCAAAAAGGGCAGCAGATTACTCTTCTCAAAACTTCTCTTAATTCTTTTATTTCTACACTCAGTTAGATTTTCGCATGCTTTTTAATACATTAAAAAAACAGAAAAAAAAACTGAAAAAATATTTTTTCGTAGCTTTTGCTTGTAGATTTTAATTCTCTTTATTTTTCAGCTTAAAATATGCTTCGAGATCTGAAATCCAAGAAAGAAAATCAAAACAAAAACAGAAATTTTCAAGAAGCCGCTTTGTTACTTAGAAAGTACCATGAAATACCTCTTTTTCTCTTTTTACAGTGAAGAAAAGGATTTGATTATTTAATTTGCATTAGCGAAAGATCTGACCACACACAAAATCCTTCTTGACTCGTTTCATGAAAAGAAGCGCGAAGGGAGGAGAATTAAAAATTGTATTAAACTTCATAATTTCTGGCAAAATTAATATTTGGTCTTGCAATGCGATTTTTTAAGGTCTTATTTTTTACCTTTTGTTTTATCACGGGCTTGTAATTTATCAAAGTTTTTTCAATAATTACTTTCGGAGAGGAGTAAAAAGGGGCGCTGATCATTACTGATGGCAATATTTTACAAATTTTTTCCTTATTTCCTAAATTAGCTATGCATGTCGCGCTCTGAGTGTGGTTGCGAACCCATTTCATTTTAGAAAATTAAATTATGTCTAATTTTAAGGATCACGGAAAAACTATAATTGAGCAGCATAAATGCTGATTGTTTTCTCCCATTTTCTGTACTTCTCCTACTTCCTTATTTGATAGATTCAAACAAACTCTTCTCCTGCAATTGATATAAACACAAATTAGCTATCTACTCATGAATTAATCATTAAGTACATCATAATTTCGATTATTATCCTCTGCGTTAATTGAATATATACGAGTAGGATTTCAAGAGAAATAAACCGATTGCAAATAAAATTTTAATTGTATTTTTAATGATAATTTTCGATTGCTGAATGAACACTAGCGCATAATTGTGAGGGATAATAGGAAAATTGAAATATATTTAAGCAAAACGGAGAATTGGGATTTACATAAGGCGGATCTTTAAAAAAATGCCTGATTTTATTTACAAAAAATTACACTAAGACATTACTTAAATCGTTACAGTATTATTATTCGTTGCATAAAAATAAAATGCTAATTAAATAACTTGAGTTATTCATTACTTCCGTAATTTTGTCTGTATTTAATATCACTTTTTTTTTACAGTAAGAATGTTTTAGCGTTATTAAAATTAATATCATTTGTATTTGGAATTTACATCATATTGAGAAATTTTTCTTAATTCAGTTTTTTAAACTGCGGGATAAAAATGTGCACAAGTCCACTGAAAGAACATTAACTCATAATCGAATTACACAGTACGGCAGAAAGTAAAAACTAATTCATTGATTTCACAGTTTTTAAAATTTATTATTTACTTAATTATTCCAATTTAAAATTTAGCCAATACATTAACATGTGAAAAACATTCATCAGTTTATGTTGTGAAAAACGAAAGTTGAACACCAATTCATTTTTTCTTTGCTCATAAGTTAGTAATTAACGAGTAGATACGTCAAACAATATATGACTGTCACATGGCTACTGTATTTTACAGTTCTACCTGCAGTCACATATTAGATCGCATGCATGTTATTTAACTAGGATGTTAAGTCAATTGCGTCCATTGTACTTTTTCTTGTCTAGTCTTTACTATAAATAAGCTCTTACATATTTTTAATTTTTAAACGATTTCAGCAAAGTATTTTTGATTACTACAGGACAATTGAAATCTGTTTATTTTTCAGTAATATAAAAAGGTCAGCTGATTCTTTTTCTTATAAAAATAAAATCTTAAACAGTAAATCTATAGTATGGATCACGAATCTTAAGTAATATTTTCCCCAGAATAATAATATGTATTAAAAGTTGTGTTCACTGTTATTCTAAAGACATTAGTTTGTTTCAGTAAATGAAATGGTTCATCGGAAACTCAATATTTCCCTTATACAAACCAAAAAGACAAAAATATGAGGTATGCTTTGAAAATTTTTTTTAATCTGTAAATATATTTACAGATTAAAAAAAAGTGATACAATATAGCTGGAAATGAAGTAACACAAAGATCAACCTCAGATACATAATTCTAAATTCATGAATCCTTAAGATTTTAGTAAATGAAAGTATTTTTAATATTTTACCAGCCTCCTTTGGCGAAAAGTCGATTCGCCAGTATTAATGCTCGCTAAAAATGTTCAATTAATATTTTATTTAACTTGATCTCATAAGAAGTTTTTCAGCAAGAAATTTTTAAACTTCAAATTTTGAAGTTTAAAAATATCTATCCGTAACACTAAATTTTAATTTTAAATTTAAGTGGAAACGATGAAACTGCAATTAATATAGACATTTATTTTACTGAATCTAGGCTTGTCTTTAAATAAAAAGTATGAGAAGTGAAAGCAGAGTTGTTCGTCTTTGAAGTCTTATGTGCACTACAGAATAATTTTCATATGACATCTCAAAGAATTATTCAGCGAAAATACCATGGATTCTTCATAAAATTCAGTTTTTAGCTTTATTTTTAAAAGGATATAAATGTTATTAAGAATAAATTTTTAATTTTTTTTTTGTTTATAATATTCAAAAAATTAAGGTTTCAATTTTAGATAGCCTATTTGTTCTAAGGAATGATATTCTGTGAATTTTCTTGACACTCCAACTTTTAAATAAATAAATTTCTATATCTTTTACGATCAAATATGATCAATTTATTAAGTTTTGAATATTAAAAACTCAGAAAAATCAACATTTTCATAATATAGACCAATAACTCTAGAGAAATCTTAAAAGAGATTGGTTTCTTTGGGATGAAATGATTCAATATCGTCCATTAATACAGAATGGTGAGATTGAAGTCTTCATAAATCGATCAGCTTTAGAGATTGATGTACTTTATTGGAGAGCAAATCTTTTTTTTATTTAAGATATCAGATTCTGAAGAATATTTTGTTAAATATGATTCACAGAGCAGAGGATAAATGTAAAAATCTTTAGCTCACAATTACTCGGCATTTATTGACTCAATTCACATAACACATAATTATTTATTTCATTATTAAAACAATGATATAATTGAGAAAAGTTTTTAAACATTAAGATAATTCAAAAATCAGCTTTTATGCAATATTTTGAAATTTCCTAGCTTAAAAAGCCAAAATTTAGTTTAATTTTCAATTAACCGAAATTTCAAAACTGTCACACTTTTATTATATATTTTTATTTATTTTAATTCTTTAATTTAATTTATAATTTTGATATTGGAAACGATCAAGAAAAATTTTCTCTTGCATTTATTGTTTAAAAAATATCACATTTCCTATTTATTACATTTCATATAATCACATGATGAAAATTATATTTTTTGTTTTATTTTCGGTAGTAGTTAACTATTTTTTAATCATTTTATTTTTATTTTATGCGAAATAAATTGTTGAAAAATACGATTAAATTAAAATATTTAAAAAATCATTAAAAATAGAATTCTAGGTCAAAACATCAGTATCACTGAAAATAATTTTGTGAGCTTTAACTTGATGCAAAAATCTATTTTGTGCTGTAATATTTTTGGAAGTTATAGCAAAAAAACGTTAAAATTTCGCTTATTTTTAAATTAATTAAAATTCAAAAAAAGGGCTAAAAGGTGCCCATTCCCGCTCCCCAAGGTATACATGTACCAAATTTGGTAGCTGTAGGCCGAACCGTCTGGCCTGTAAAGCGACAACACACACATTGAGCTTTATTATAAGTAAAAATGACTTACAGAGCAGAGTATCAAAAGTTTTGAAATTCTTCATTCATTAGAGCATTTATTTACACAAATTATATAAAATGTAATTATTTATTTCATTTATACTATTTTAATTTTAACCATTTGAGTGCGGCGAAGCACTATCGCACTTCACTTGTCATATACAAAGAATTCTTCCGCTCTTAAACGGTTAATACTCTAAACAATATTTATGCCTTATTACTAAAGATTTACAAATTGGCAGTTGGGTCCAGATTTGAATGGCTATCCTCCATGAATTAAAGCATGATCGATTACATGACGTTGTTTTATTGGATTAATACTACGACTTAAAACTACTTAAAAAAATTATGTACTTAAAATTATAAGCATACACAAAAAATACATAACTAACAGAAATACTGTTTAATTACAAAAGCAACATAGCTAATTTTTTACAGTATGTATCTGAATTAAAACAACATAGTAAACCAATTAATCAGAATCAAGTCAGTATCCGTTTAAATATAGTTGTCAACACAATGAACACAATGTGCATGCGTTAAAATCGCCGATAGTTAATGTAACGAAAATGGGAGAATTTTCTACATCAGTTGAATAACGCTAAGCAGATTAGAAAATTTTCATTTCCTTTATTCTGTTTTATTTTAATTTAAAAGTACTTCATAATGAGACTGAAATGGTGGATTAATTAATGATGTTTAATTTTAAAGGCAATAAATGTAATCAAAACAAACAGAATCGTTTGAAATAATTTGCCGAAGATATGTTAAGCCTAACTTTGTTAGCGTAAAAAAATGAAGCCTTACCCATTTGGTAATTATTTACTAGTACGACTTAAAACTACTTTTAAGAAAGTTATGTACTTAATAAGCGACCGGAAGCATGTTAAGCCTAACCTCATTAGTATTGGGGAAAAAACTAAAACCTTACTCATTTATCTTTGGGGAAATGAAGATTTTTTGACAGGGACAGTTAGTTTTTCATTAATAATTAAAATTCTACATTTTGTAGTGAACCGAATTGGTAATCTTAACCATTCTCGAATCCACTTGAGAACACACAAAATTTCATTAAAATCGGTCCCGTTTAGGAGGAGTTCAGTCATATACACACGCACAGAAGAATTTTATATATAAAGATATGACTTAACATTATTAATATCATCGAGCGTTAAAATCATTTTTAAATCCTAATTTGCAATAATCTAGGTACATTTTGAAGCAGATGAATCCTCTGTTAGCTGCTATCTGAGACTGAATACAATACAACGATTACCGTTAGGGTAATTCCTAAATCTGCTCTTGTATCTATGGCAATGAAGAGAGGAATCCTTATTATTGGATTCCACAGAATTTACTGTATGTTAGCTCCCCTCTTATCGATTAAGAGGATTTAATTTGATATGTGGTGGCATATAAAGGAAATGATCGCATATAGAAGCCTTGTTCAAGAACGCAAATACGTGAAAAGGGCATCTGGATTTCTGTATCAAATTATGTGCTTGTGAATGTCATCAGCTTCGGAGTCTTATAATAAAAGTTTACATCACTTAGAAATTTTAACAACAATGACACCTTGTTGAATTTTTTTCCGTCGTAATTGAAATGCGAAGATTCATTTCAATCATTTTAATACAATAGAACTTGATTGTTGGTCATATTGGTTGATGGTATTTTCCCTTTTTCCCCATAATATTTTATGTTTCTTAGTAAAAACAGAAATGGTGAGAATAATAGCTATATGAAGGAATGAGAGTTTCAAACCAGTAACACATTGAGTGACACTACAAACTGTATCAATATTTTTTTAAATTATTATCAAAAGAAATTATTAATATCTCAATTACTCTAAAAGAAATAAAATTCTAATAATTAGCTCTTAAGTAGGCCACCATTTGCTGATAATTTCCGTAATACTTGATATTTATGGATGTTCGGGAAAGAAAAATGGTTAAACAATATATCCAGAATACTATGAGCACTTAGCACTTTTTACTAGAATTTTATCACGCCGAAGGCACTGATTCAATTTTATTTTCCCAATTCTTCCGCCGTTCATTAATTTCACCACACTTTGCTGGTGGGATGACTCGAAACTTCTTTCTGAAGAGCATTTTATTTTTAACTTTTTCTCTCTCCAATTGCTTTACCCACGGCCCCGTTACTTATCTTATTCTAAAGGTATTTTGTAAGGAAGAAAATTAAAATTAGCTTCTGTGCTGAAGAATTCTATTTTGACCTAAGATTCTACATTTGTGATCGTAATAGCATTATCAAAGGTCTAGTGTGAAATCTGGAAAAAAGAGACTTCGCCGTTATAGAGAGGTGATTTCTTGAAACAGTGTCAAAGTTTAATCTCTGATAGGGATTCTTTCTTTTTTAGGTAATCTTGAATCACTTGTGGACTCCATTTTATTGACTTAGAAAATTGGGTATTCAGGAATGAATATTTAATTTCGAACAAGTAAAATAGTGTTAATTAATTATGATTATTATTAGTATTTTTATTTAATTCTGACAATTATTATTTGAAAGAACTTTGATTTTGGATTGAAAGAAAAATAGTCAATTATTTTTAATGAAGAACTTACATTTCAACGAAGCATTATTCCTTATCGAGGTAAGTGAGCAGCCATACGCTTTTCACCTATTTGGAATTTCTTAGTTGTCTAAATCATCTTTCACTGCATGCTTTCTTACAAATTCGGAAAAAAATTTCTTGTTACAATTATCGTTGATTTCTTTTAATGTAACATATAAGTGATACGTTTCCAATAAAATGCGATCTGGAAAGGCATCCTTTTTTGTAGACTATAAATATTTCGTTTTCCTTTCTAGAATTAATTAAAATTTAATAGAATTAAAATTTTTTGAACTTTTTTTCCTTATTCTACGTTTTTATGTTGTATTGCTTTTATTGCGTAAAATAAGTATTAATAACAAACCAATTGATTGATTCTGCGTTTGGGTATGGCTAGAAATATTCATATGCTGTATTATTTGATTGATTCAATGATTCATCAATGTACCACACAATTTCGAATAAATAAATAAAGTATGGTCAATAATAATACATTTTAATACAATAGACGAGGAATGAGTAAAATATTTCGAAATGAGTAAAATATTTCAGATCGTATATAAAAATGACATCCTTGATAATAAAACGCATCCTTGATAATAAAACGCGTAAACACACCATGGAATGCCATTCTTAAGAGTTTGCCTTATCAATTATATCGCATTCCATAACTTTTATTGAATTTAGAAACATAGAGCTAAAAAATGCCCCAAGGGTAGGAATATGAAATCATTGAAAGTAAAATTTGTCTATCAAAATAGAACACCAAAATGGATTCACAGCTTCCGGGGATGTAAGTGAAAATGCTAAATTTACCGACGATTACTTCCATAATCGATAAGATGGGATTTTTGTTGAATTTTTGTTGCTTTATTATAAATGTTACGATAAGATATTGTTACATTTAACCCTGAAGAGCCAAAAAAACTGGTACAGGTATGCGAATGCAAATAAAGTCATATGAAACCAACCAGACTTCGGCGACAAGGTAACTAACGCCCATATAAGACAACAAGTGATTGGCACCGATTTTAAATTGGCTACTGCTGCGACAGTTGCAGGTTATAGAGATTTAAGTGAGTTCCACCGTGGTATGATAGCCGGCGCACGAGAGTTGGGACATAGCATCTCCGAGGTAGCGATGAAATGGGGATTCTCCAGTACCACCATTTCACGAGTGTATTGTGAACACTGGAAATAAGGTAAAACATCAAATCTCAGACAAATTTGCGACCGGAAAGGATCGTACAAGAATGGGACCAGCGACGATTAGGGAGAATCATTAAACGTGACAGAAGTGCAACCCTTCAGCAAATTGCTGCAGATATCAATGCTAGGCCATCAACAAGTGTCAGCATGCAAATCATTCAACGAAACATTATCGATAACTCCAAGATAATGTAACCTTTCGACTCTTGATGACTGCACGACACAAAGCTTTAGCCTCTCCTGGGCCCGTCCACACCGACTTTGGATTGTTAATGTCTGGAAATAAGTTGCCTCGTCTGAAGAGTATCGTTTCAAATTGTATCGAGCCGATGATCGTGTACGGAGGTATGGATACAACCTCGTGAATCTATGGAGCCTAGATGTTAACAGGGACTATTCAGGCTGGTGGAGGCTCTGTGATGGCATGGGGCACGTGCAGTTGGAGTGATAATAAACTCCTGATACGTCTAAATACGAATCTCATAGGTGACTCGTACATAAGCCTCCTGTCTGATCAACTGCACCCATTCATATACATTATGCATTCAGACTGACTTGGGGAATTCCAGCAGGACAATGCGACACTCAACACTTCCAGAATTGCTACAGAGTGACTCCAGGAACACTCTTCTAAATTTAAAAATTTCCGCTGCCCACCTAAATTCCTATACAGCATTATTGAGCATATCTGGGATTTCTTGCAATGTACCGTTTAAATAAGATCTCCATCTCCTCGTAATCTTATGGATTTATGGACAGCCCTGTAGGATTCATGGCGCCAGTTAACTCAAGCACTACTTCAGACTTTAATTGAGTCTATGCTACGTCGTGTTGCTACACTTATACGTGCTCGAGGTGGCCCTAAACGGTATTAAGCAGGTGTACCAGTTTTATGGCTTGTCAGAATATATCAGTTGCTTGAGATGGAGGGTGTGTTATATTAATTTCCCAAATTAAAAATAGTGGGCGCTTATTTTAAATTTTGAGTCTTATTGTATACTAGCCGCCTTTGGCGACCAGTCGGTTCGCCAATATTAATGCCGACTAAAGGGTTAAATCATTTTTTATATAACTTAGTCTCATAATAAGTTTTTCAGCAAAATATTTTTAAGCTTAAAATTTCAATAATCATATAATTCACTCATACTATTATGTAGGCCTTAAGCAGTCCTATCTTTGAAGTCCTCATCTCTCTGATTTTCTATCAGTGCACGTAAAATTTAGTTTTAAATTAAATTGAAAATGATGAAACTTCAATTAATATAAAGACCTCTTTACTCAATCTAAACATGTCTTTAAATAAAACTAAGAACTGAAAGCAGAATAGTCCGACATTGAAGTTTTATGTTCAATACAGAAATTGAAACATTATAATTTTTTTTAATAATTTATAAGATCTCAAGGAATTATTCAGCAAAAATTTCACAGGTTAATTGAAACCTTCAGTTTTTAATTTTATTTTTAGATGTATATAAATGCTCTCAGTGATATTTTTTTAGGTCTATAAATATATTTCAAAAAATTATGGTTTAAATTCCTTTGGTCTTATAGATTCATATTTGTAAAATATTCTTAATATTTCAACTTCTAAATAAATAAATAAGCATTTCTATCTTCTTCAAATCTGGCTAATTTATTCAGTTCTGAATATTGCAAGTTTAGAACAATCATCATTATCATAATCTAGACCAATTATTCTAGAGTAACTCTGATTGGCTTCTTTGATATCTTGATAAAGTGATCTAATATCGCCAGTTTATATCGAATAGTTATGTTGAAATTTTCATAGATCGATCAGCTTTGATGATTGATTTAGTTGATTAGAATGCCACTTTTTTATTTAAGGACTTATTGTCTCAAGAATATTTTGTTAAATATGATTCACAGAGCAGATGATGTATGTAAAAATTTAATTCATCAGCATTTTTTCCCTAAATCTATATTTTTATATTTCACTTGGACCAATTGCTAAGAAATTTATGCTTCTCCCCAAAAAATTAAGAAATTAGATGTGTGTCTCCAAATACAGAAGATGCCTTGTAGATGTTAAGCCATATTTGCCTTAAATAAAATTGTTTAGTTGGATTAGTAATATATGTATAGTAAAATATCATAGAAAACGTTTCCATCCATTTATTTTCCAAAAATATCATGTTTCATATTTGTTTTATTTTATACAGACACGTGCCGAAAATGACATTTTTATATGTTTAATTTAGAAAGACAGTTGATTTATTTTTTCTCGTGGGAGAACATGATATTGCTTTGGTTAGGAAGTTTTGATGTCTCCGAAATATGCGGGTAAAAATAGTTTTATATGCTTTTCTAAATTTTGAATTGTTAATTATTAGTATGCTTGTTTGAAAGAAGATGCGTTTTCAAATAGCTGACTTACTTTTACCAGTATAGCTTTAATATTACGTTACTTCGTTGAAAGAAGATGCGTTTTTATTTCGCATGATTCATTGAAATGCGGAGATAAATTATAATCACAAAGGCGAATTTTTTGATTTGCACAATATATCTTCTTCACATAAGTAAAAGTAACAATTCAAAACATGTCTTATTGCTTTAAAAACTAAAAAAAAGAATGCAAAAATATTTTACTATTACTGATTATCAATTGCTTTTTGTTCGTCGTTTCTTTGAAATGACGTCATTTTCAAAGTTCGTTTAAGATTTCTTGCTTTTAAATAATTAATTTCGCCCTCAGAAGATTATCGTTTGGTGCTTTTCTAAAATTATCTATTTTTAAAAATTGTGTTCGAATTTTTGAAAAGGAAAACTAATTTTAAAAACTCGGTGAAAAAAACATTTTAAAAGGATTTTTTATACTTAGATTTTAAATTTTTGAAAGTATAATTTAACATAAAAATTATCACTGTTGGCTTCCTTACATGACCACAAAAATAAAAGAAAGAAAAAGATAAAAAATTTTAAAATAACAATACTTTCCATTCAAATAAATATTTGGAACCTCTGTGCTTTATCTAATAGGCGGCATACTTAGTTGGTTTTGTTTAATCGGTGCTTTATGTCATTTAGAAACTCCTTTGGGGATTAAAAATACAAACTAACTTGTTAAGCAAAAAAAAAAGAATAAAAGAAATAACGATATGAGATGACCTCGGAAGCTATCAATATTGCTTAAATGCGGATGCTGAACAGTCATTGGTTAAATTAACCTCTCATTTAGAAGTTATATGAGGGTTATTTGGGGACCTGCCTCATTATTTCAAACTCTATTCTGGAGACGAAACATTGATAAATATTTCTTTTCCATTCCACGTCAGAAACAGATACTATCTATGCCCTACATCAATATATGCCCGGATATCAAAACACGATTCTTTGACCAAAAGACTTCATAAACGATGCTGCAATGGCTGATGTCTTTGCAAAACAGGGATATTTTTTTGAATTTTAGGATGAAATTATTATAAAAATAATAATGAAAATCTTTGATATAGTTGTCATACTTACTAGCAATATTTCAGCAAAATCTTGAATAGTCTCTTTCAGATTGATAACCATTTTCTAAACTTCTTAATAATATTAACCATAGCAGTCAACCAACGTTAGATGAAACCAACTGTTGGGCTCTCAGATCTCACGACTTCCACTCCAGTACAAAGAAGATTAGATTTTGACCTTGGGATCTATTTATTGTACATTAAAGATTTTCGGTATATAATCTTTCAAATACAATTCGAGTAATGTGAGAAAGAAATTATAATATCAAGAAGTACTGTTTTTATTCTTGTGATCAATTAATGATTTGAAGAATTGTACTAATATCAGTTTCTGAGTTTTCATACAATTTCATATGATTTGCCTTAAAAACGTTTTGTAAATCGAATTTAAAACTAAGATGATTTTGAAATCTTATAGTGATCTGTATTTAAATATTATATCAAACTCAGGTTTCTTTTGTTTTACTGTCTTCCTCAAAATAATGAAAACCATGGCTAATATTATGCTGAAGTTCATATCTGAATGAGTATAATTTTAATATTATAATATTTTACATGTGTAATGAAATCTAACTTTATCAGTAAGAATTCATTATTGTAAATTAAAGTTTTACTTAAAAAAAGATATTCTAGCTCTTTCAAATTTCTCAAATCAACATATGTATTCCTCTAATGCATTTTCATACCTAATAATTCGATCCAAAATCTTATTTTCTCAGTTATATCTGCTAAATAATAATAACATGTGTGACGCCAAACTAAAAAACGGAAAACCAAAGCATTTTTAAGTAGGTTTTGAATTGTTATTTATGGAACCAAACTATCAAAATCTAAAGTTCTTTTTACTACGCATCACGGTTATAAACTTAAATAAAAATAAACAACTAAATCCTAAAACTTAAATAAAAACATTAATTTAAATGGTAATACATACATGAGTATTTAATATATTTATATTTCAAATATTTTCTTCTACCTTTAAAACAAAACTATAAATTATTTTAAAACAAAATAAGACTTTATTAAATGTCACTCAGTTTAAAAAAATAAATAATTTTATAAAACCTACAATTTTTAAATAAAGAATTTATTTTTGAGATTTCAGCAAAAATTATTTAATACAGCGTTGTGAGATGAAAACTGAAAACGTCTAAAACAATTTAACTTTTTTTTCTTTTTCCAAAATTCTCATTATTTTCTTCATCACATACTTTTAAAAAAATTGATTCTAAACTGCATGAACAGAAGAAAACATTACAAAAGAAAAAATGGAACACTCTTCTTTCTTCCCAACCCAACTCACCTTTCTTCTTTAAATCTTTTTTAACATTTCAACTGGGAAGATAGACATCATTCCCAGTCTTTTTGTATTTCAAGTTCTCAATAAATTCATCCCTTATTTGCCTGCCTTACTTTTTAGAGGTTACAGTTTTGTACAATATGAAGAATACATCACGTAAAAGGAAGGTTGTCGCAAACCGCAGGAAAGTATAGAAAGGGACGAAACCAAAGTTTATCCTGTCTCCTCTACAATCTGTAAGTTGGCAAAGGGAAGACATGCAAATGAAGGTGGACGTGATATGAAAACAAGGAAGGTGAGGAAAAGGAAACTAGATACTTGCCAGAACGAAGAATAAGCTCGATAGCACTAAAAGCAAAAGTAGAGTACAGTTTCGTGAAATAGCGTCTGAGGAGTTCCTCCTGAGAACCTGGATTCCCCAAACAGTTTTCCCTTTCAACACTTTTACTCATCATTCAAGGTGGAGAATTTATTTATGGTAAAAGCAACTTTAGAGATAAACCTTTTTTTACTGTAAGAATTCTGGCATAAAAAGTGGATTAAGATGCTTTAAGAATTCTCGTACAAAAAGTAGATGAAGATATCCAGTAAATTTAGCTCAAGTTTTAAACTTTAACTAAGAATTTTCTGTTAATGCTACTGGTAATTGTTGTTGGGAAATTTGGATAGTAAAAGCGATTTTACTATCCTAGCGATAAAAAAATAAAGATATTTGATCTTTTTTAGAATTTTCAGCACTTATTACTTTGGTTTCCCCCCATTTTGATGGCTGTTTATGGAATCTGAATCTCTTTGATTTTTCTATTGGAATCCGATTTCATATTTTAGCAATCTGGAAAAAGCTTTTTCATCGAAATTTCATGATTCAAAAGATAATAACCATTCAACATCAAACATTTCATTCCACTTCATAGGAAGTTCTCTTTGAAATGAAATTGAATTCCTTTAAACTTGAATTTGGTTTTAATATTTTAAAGTAATAATGCATGCATATGTTATATTTTAATATTTCATATTATAATTGTGCTCGGCCATGATTTCCGATAAATTAACCTAAAATAGCCAATTTCAAAACAACTTTCATCTGAAATCCCTATCATCAGTCCATAAGACAAAAATTGTAGTTGTGGCAAGGGAGAATTTGGGAAGCAAAACCTAAAGATAAGACCAGTAAGAAATTTTGAAACTTAATTGTGGAAAAGAAACTAATTTAAAGCTTGAGTTGGGGATATTTCATAATTCTCAATTAATGCAGTTAATTTTTGTGTCTGTTACAAATAACAAAGTTATTTGTAGTTTTCGAATGTTTTAAAGCAAGCAGAGGAATCCATAATAATAATTAAATATCCAGAAATTTTTTATAAAAAAGAGATAATTTAAATCTATACAACACACACCATTTTTGATGAAATGGATCGTTATATTTTGGAAGATCACTAAAGTGATAAGCCTTTTCTTATATAGATTAATTATTGATTAGGTTTTTAAATATAGACGTAGTAGTAGTAGATTAATAAATGTAGACACAGTTGAATATTTCAGGAACTAATACCAGTCTACGGAATTTATCTGGGATCACAGTGGGTTAGTAATAAAGTATTTTCTCAGTGGCAAATTCTTGATTTGAAGACATATTCCTTCGAAAGATAGCCTACAAACGAGCCTATTGCGCGTTAAAGTGTGAGGATCAAATTTTCTCCCGCTGATGAAGGACATTTTGGACAGTTTAGATTCAGATGACGCCCTTGTCATCTGATTCTGGCTCAAGGTTTGTCCAAAATAACCTTCATATCTGAGTCACAACAGGAAAAAATATGATTAAACTACAAAAGTTTTGATTTCTACTTTGAAAGGAGTTTGTTTGTTTTTTCACTCATTAGAAATAAACTCTAAGAATTTAGATTCGCAAATGAGTTTTTCCTTTCCTCACTGGATCCCATCTATAAATTTTAACAATGAATTTTATTGATGGCAACGAATATTTTAAGAAGAAAAGTCTTCCTGTTTCTGGAATTATATAAAATGTTTATTAAGAAAATTTAATACTGCAAATATGTGCGATTTTTAAGTATTTGTTAAAAAAATTAAGTAAGTGCTGTTAATTAAAATTGTATTAGTTAGTGGATTCCAAGAGGCAGATAAATAGTTTAATAAAACGGAGGGTTTTATGACACGTTAAAGGAAATCCATCTACATAGTTACGTATTTTTGAAAAGTATTTTTATAAAAGGGGTAGATAGATAGCTAGCAAAGAGGTAGATCCTATTTTGAACATTGAAATTCATCGCTATTGAAGAATCGGTGCTCAAGAATTCAATAATCAGAAAACTTTTTTTCGATAAGCTATAATATTCATTTTAAGTTTCAAATAGAAAATTAACAAATTCAAACTCATTATTTTATTTATTTCTCTTGTGATTATCGTTGTTCGGATTTTAACCTGATATATCCTCTGATTACATATCCTGATTTACATTACAGTGGAAATATAAGAAAAACTAATTTATTCATTTTAGTATAATACGTTTCTGAAAATTACTTCATAGTTAAAGCGAAATATTCCACATATTAAAAAGTTATGGTATCATTTAATTTGATATTTTTGAACTTTACTTCCAATTTGGAATATTTAACATAAAAATTTTAAAAATCTGTTCTAAGCAAAATATAAATGTAATCTGTACTTAAAAAATATTTAATTAATATATAACTTTTCCAGTTTTTAACTTTTATATATAAAACATATTAAATTATCTTATCTCAAGGGTTTTAAACAGCTATATTAAATACACAGTACTTTTAAATCTTCATCTTGTATTGGTAGTCACTTAGGATATTATTTGAATCATCCGTTCTCGGTTATTTTATTCCTTTATTACTAGGAACCTCACTCCTCATCTTTTAACTGGGTAACATTTTATTAATGTCTCATATAATCCAAAATAAGTGTGATTATATATAAAACAGTTTAAGTGGAATTTTAATAAGACCTTTTTAAACTGGTAAATTATATATTAAGAAAATTTCTTTCGAATAAAAGTCACTTTGAGAGGGTATTTAAAGTCGTTCAGAAAAAATAGATTATTGCATTTCCTTCTGTATAAACTTCATCAGATTAAAGTAGAACATTTCTATGAATAATTAAGCAGCTTTAAACATCTTTAACAATCTAATTCATAAAAGCATTCAAGTTTGTACAAAAAGATGAATTAATTATATTCTGTTTAGCGCTGGTTATCCGTAAAAACTGTTGCCTTCAGTTTTAAAATCTCTCTTTATGTATTTTCTGAAATTGATGGGAAAGATATTTCTTACTTTTAAATAAGAAATTTGTATTGATTGTTGAAATATTTACAGTAAAAATTAGCATCTCATTTCGAATTGCATGATGGTTATTTGGAGACCTGATTCTTTATTTTAAACTCGAAACGACGAAAGAATATAGACATTATTTCACTGAAAACCTATCGCGTCCGTTTACAAGCAACATTTTTATTTCGAGAAGTGCTCACAAGGTTGGATGAAACTGGAACCGATCAATGCGGACCCAATGAAGGAAGCGCCATGTGCGCACGGCTGCTGTGAGCAGTCGGCTCGAACACGCGTGCCCATGGAACCCATTCAAAAGGAGCTGCTGCTAACGGGAGAGGAGCTCAAGGATTCATTTAGCGTCTGAAACGGGTAATTAAGTCATATTCAAACCAGTTTTCATTGAAATAATTTATCCTACCCAGTTAACAGGTTAAAGAGAATATTTCCTAATGTCGCTTGGTATAATGAGCAGAATTTGAAATATGATATGCTGGCGCTATCAGCATCATTTAGATGGTAATAGTTATCAGCTTTCGAGAGAATATATATTTAATTTGTAATCATTAGTTAGAGAAATGAAGCTTACATATACGCTATTAATTACTGTTTATTCAAAAAGTGTAGATATTTTTGGTGCACTCTATTGTAGAATTTACCATAATGAAATTATGTTTTATTATATACTTCTAAAGCGTAGAAGAGTTCCTTTGCATAAAATATTAGGTTAAATGTTTTTAAAACTAGATTATGAAGAAAACAGAATTAATAAGTTTCGAAGATGTATCGAAACGCTGAGGAATAATTAAATTAAATTATTAAATCTTTAATTAATATTTTCAGTCACTAAAATCGTATATTCTTTCAAAGTTCTTGGAATTATTGACGTATTTAAGCTTATGACAGAAAAAATTAAACATTGGTTTTTGTAATAAACGCTTAAGATGATCAAATCATTGGCATATTTTATATAATTTTTTAGTTCAACTTAATTTTTTTTTCTCACCTTGCTAAATTTTCATTGTATTTCTAATAAAATGCTATCATAAGCTTTTCCCACAAACAAATTAAAGAAATAAAACTGAAAGAAAGAAGTTTACCTCTTCATTTGCATTCGCGAATAAGACTGAACGAAAAGGATTTCTTGACATTTTAGCATCTTGAAAGTAAAGCAACAATGTAAGTCTCAGTGTATTTTTTACAACGAATCTTGATAAAGTAAAGAAAAAAAAGTAGCATTTAATAAGTTTCATGATTATTAAATCGAATTGTAATTTACTGTGACATTTATTACTTGGAATACTTATGAAACTATTAGTCAGAAAGGCACTAAAATGTATAAATGCTTTCAGAATTTGGCGAAATTGCGAGTAGAAAACATCTTTTCCTTCTTTCGCTTTTGGGGAAATGCCAGTGCAAAGTCGGCGATATAAAAAGGTTATATATATGAATTTTCACCTAAAGTAATCGAAACCAATGTAATAGTTGTAATCGCTGAAGGCATTCACAAACATAAGAAACGATCGAACGATGACAATTCATTTAAGTGCCGGAATTACGTTATTAATTTGGTTTTCAAATAAAGATAGTTTTCATAAAAATTGTTCTTCTTTTTTTTTTTTTGCTTGCTATCTTTTTTTAAAATCTAAAACAGGATTTTGTAAAGATTTAATTGTTGAAGATGAGTTTGTTGTAGAATTCCTATTTTTAATAAAGTAATTCGATAAGTATGTACATTGTATGTGGGGGAAAGATTCTTGTTGAATCTCAGGCGAAAGTTGATACCTAAAATATGGTTGTCTTTAAACTAATTGTCTTTAATTTTAATTAGAACGAAAATTGATCATTTATTTTATATTTTCTTTATGCGAAGAAATTTTATTGTATGTTTCAGAAGAATCACTCTTACCATTACGAAATATTTCACCCAAATTTTAATATACAGTTTGATGCAAAGATGAAATTATCTATTTCGTCAAATTTACATGAATAACGACAGATAGAGTGACAAGTAAAAGAAAACTATCCAAAAATCGCTTCTATTTTTTTAAATTCAGGAAGTTGTAAACAATTAAAATTATAGAAAAACTCAAAATTAAACATTTTGACTCCTGCATTTTTTTTTTACATTTTTCTTTCAAAAGATTGTAAAATGCTTCGATTTTGAGCTTCCTGAAAAAAAAATTATGAAAAATTTCTTTCATAATATTTCACTTCTAACAGAATTATCATTTTCCCTTTACGGAGTTTCAAAGAGATTTAGTCAAATTAAGGATAATTAATTATTTTTCACTTTAAGAACAATAAAACATTCAGAACATGATTAAAATATCCAACACCCTTCGGATTAAAAATGTAATTCAGTCTAGAAGCACAAACTCCAAAACATCATCACAATCATACAAAAGAGGATGGAGCCATTTACTAATCATTTACTAGCAATCAGAGTTATCAGCCAGACAAGATTCATCATTACAAATAAGATAATGATGATAATGAAAAATGGTGACGCTTATCAAAAAATTGGATGCGTAATATCATTTTTTTGAGTAAAAAATATTTACTTCTAAAAAAATAAAATGAGCAAGATTACCCTACTTCAAAAAGAAATATCACATTTATTTTATTATTTTTGGGAATTTCAATTTCTTACTAATATGAAAGTTCCACAAATTTCAATTCCTTGTTATCAAATGTATCACTTGTTTTACTTGAGGATTCCCATTACCTAAAAATATGTCAAAGCATTTGCAGTTTTGAGCTATCTCAAACTAAAGCATATTACTGCTGAATAGTTTAGAGAAAAAAATTATGCAAAGTTTCCCGAAAGTGAAAGAATTTGAAAAATATATTTATGATTAAACAGAAATAGGGAGTAATATTATAAATTAAAAAAAAGAATCACAATATTGTTTCAAAAATATTAAGTCTATTTTTTATGTTCGTTTAATACATAAGAAGTATTTTGCTGATCATTGGTTTGTAAATATGAAATGTATTTCGAAGTGTATAAAATATTAAACAAAGTCGCTCATGTAGCAAAAGTTTTGATTTGAGCTTTCTGTTATGATGTCAGCAGTCATTTTCAACTTACGATATTTCTAAAAGGCGGTGATTTTTTTTTCATTTAAAAAAGATTTTCGTAAAGCAAGCAATAATTTTCAGATTTTTTTTTCATTAAAATATAAAGACGAATTATTTTTGGTCTAATTCATTTTTTTCAAATCCATGTATATTATATATTTTCAAAGCGTTTCAAAGTTTTAAGCGTTTATTCCATATTTTATAAGAAAATTTACCCTTAGTACCAATAAATTAATAATTTAGAATTTATTTGATTAAATTATGGTTTATGCTAAAAAAATTTGATAATTTTCCATCGTCTTAATTTAGTCTTAATTCTTTTTTATTAATATTTATAAGTTTAAATTTTAAATCCTATTGTTTATATGTTATCCAAAAAGGGTATACTCAATTATTTATCTGTCTTGGATGTCCACCTATTACGAAACATGGTAACCCATACAGGGTTTGTACCAGGTTTTATTTAGTAACAGAAGCCGTACGATGGATTTCGACATGAGTTTCTCAATGTTAAACTGCACTGTAATTACCAGAATAATATTTGTCACTATAAGAAATAAGTGAATATGAATTAACCCTACACCGCATTATTTTCAGCTTTTATACCATGGATCCATTCAAAGGAGACAAAGAAAAATATAGAAAAATGTTGCAACTAAACTCAATTTGAACTTATAATATGAATTAATAAATTAAAAATTATAATGCTAACTTAAAATTAATGTATTTAGAAGCCTTCAATGAACATTAAGTAAATTATTTTATTAATTAGTTTTTAATTGTATTAAAATTTTGAAAACGTGAAAATATATTAGACATCACCTGCATTATCGTAATTACAATATACTAACTTAAAAGTTACTCGTTGATATACAAAGAGTATGCAGGTAATTATTAAAATATTTTAAACACCTGTGGATAAAAGTGACTTTTTTGAACGCTCTTCGTAAGCATTAAAATATAATAATAGTCACCAGGTTTTTTTTATAAATGGAAATGTATATATTCTGGTAGTACGTGTTAGCTTTGTTAAAGTTATGCAATCCTTGAATTTTTTAAAAAAGCGTAAAATGAAGAACCTCTCGTGTTTTCAAAGATTTCAAGTAGGAGTTCATCTAGCTGGGGCAAGTGTGACATCCCGACTTTTTAGAGTTTCTTAAGGTACAGCGTCTAAAGTCATAGCAGCATGCGCACAGCGAGGCAAGACAAGCTCCACTACAGAAGTGTCACACTCACAGAACCTGGTCGATTGACAAGTGGAAGTAAGTAATATGGTCTGATGAATTGTGTTTCACTACCTCTCCAGACATCAGGATGGGTGCATGTTTCGAGGACACCTGCACGTATGGTCGTGGTTATTTCCTCCCAGCTGCCAAGTATAGAGGTGGATCTCTGATGATACAGGTAGCTATGTCGTGGTTTCCTGCTGAACCTATCGTAATCCTGAAAGGAAGTATCACCGGGGAGAAGTAAAGAGAAATTTTAGCTGACCAGGTCCATCCTATGATGCATCCTCAATTTGTTTCCATCCAAAGATGGTATTTTCCAAGATAATAATACATCTATCCATGCAGCGAGAAATGTCGAATCATGGTTTGATAAACACGAGGATGAAAGGAAGCATCTGCCTTCACCCACACAATCACCAGCTTTTATATAATTGAACCGTTATTTTCTATTTCAGAGCGTTCAATACGGAATCAATATCGTCCCCCGGCACCTTGCTCAGAGCTTTCGCAATATCTCCGGGAAGAATGGCACAATATTCCTTTAAACAATATTCAGCACTAGTATGAATCGATTCCTTGACGAATTCAAGCTCTATAAACATGCCAAAGGCATGCCTACACCATACTAAAAAAAGAATTCTTTATAAATCTAAGGTGTTTCCATTATTTTGATAACCACCTGTTTATAGTTTCTACTCTAACTTGGTATTAAAAACTGCAGGCAAGCACTTAAGTCCATTCGGGGAAAAAATGTCTAATTTTTCAACATCGAAAGATTTTACCCGATTCAGCATCGAAAGTATTTTAAGTTAGCCGGTGAAAAGAATTATAAATCCATTTTTAAATCAGTTTATTGAGGGTATACCCCTCTTATAGTATATCTGATAAACATATCGATGTTATGAAAATATTTTAAATATTTCATAAACAAACTTGAGACATACATTCCTCCTTCTCTTTCACTACTTTAAAATGAAGAATGACACTATATCGCACTCCAGTCATTTATTATCTTAATCTCACAGTTTCCTTCTCTTGTATGTTTATCACATTTATAAGCATTTATATTCCGACCAAACTTCTCTTCAAAATTGATAAATCCAAAAGGAAATACATATATGGCGAATGTCCAAATTCCAAAAGCCTTTCCAACGTCTCACATGCTATATAATTATGATTCAATAGCGATACAGGAAATCCGATTAAGAGGCTCTAACTGTTAAGAATATATGCAAAGAAAATCTTCAATGGAAGAATTGGAGGCAATAACGAATTACTAGCATTTATTGCGCTATAAGATCAATTTAGTCAGGACTTTCACTCATATTGAATGTACATCCAGTCAATAAAACGGAAGCGGGAATTAAAATAATGTTTTCGCTATTTTATGGTAATACGTGATTATAATTTTATAAGCTCGTAAGTAATATATTTGATAATCATTTTCAAAATGGAAAATAATCTCTTTGAAAATAAAAATTTAAAAAAAATCTCTAATGAGATTAACACAAATTTACGAAATCCTTTTTCGTATTAAAAATATGATATGTTTAACGATATATTTGTACTTTTACCCTTATCAAAGTTTGTAATTTCGTAAATAATTAATTTTAAAAAAATATTTGAAAAATGCAAGAACAAGGCATTTTAAAAATGAAAAAAAAATCTCATATGAGATTAACCACTTAACTATTTTATTTTCTTTACTATCTAATACGATGACACCTTTATTTTAGAAATGTTTTCTTATTTTGTTTCAAATGAAAATTGAAATAAATGACTTATCTCTGTATTCGAAGTAATTTTCATAATGAATTTTAATCATTGTGAATGGTTTATTTTTATCTTACAGCTATCAAAATTCACTAAATCGATGCACGTACGGCATACGGGCAAAACTATTTAACGGTTAACGAAAATACAAAAAAATCCTTTTCGTAACAGAAACATAATTACATTGCACATTGAATTCATATGGTCTAATATTATTCAGTCTTGCTATTGTGGTTTGAACACTTGGAAAATAATAGTGACTATTCATTTGCTCTTCTTCTTTATTTGATCATCGTTCAAGGTTTCAGAATGTGTCCTCAAACAACTCTGATACCATTTATTTGTTCAAATTATATTATAAAAGGTACAATCGTGAAGTAAGAAATGCCTGTTGACTCAAAAGTAGAAAAACACTAACATTTGTTATTATTCGTTTTGTGAAGACAGTTCTCACAGAAAAATATGGGACGTTTCTGTTATTAAGGTAAAATTTGATTGAAGAATGGTCACATTTTCGAAAAGCTTCAGTAACATCAATCCTCTAAACTGTGATAGAACTAGGACACAATTGTTTAAAGTGACTTGACCATGAGGAAAAAGCATTCTGCTTAGCGTCGAAGAAAGTTTCAACTGCAAATCTTGTCACTTAATAATAAATAACTTTTTTCTGCTTAGCCAATAACACTGGTCAGTATCGATAGACTTCAGACTTTAAGTAGACCAATAATCTAAATTTTATAATATAGAGTCTGGAGAGCCTGGTGGCCATTTGTCTAAGAAACAGTTAGTGAGGGCATAGTCATTGACCTATACCGAAGGCAGTTTTTCTTTTAAAAAGACCCTGACTCTTTGGTACTTCTTTTGCTCAACAGCGCTTTTCTCTCTTTTCGAGAAATAAAAAGATCACAAGAAAATTCAGGAAAGAAAGATGCACCTCATCACCTAGTACCTTCTATCCAGAGGTGTGACATTTAAGATAACATTTTCTCAGTTACCATGTTCTCTCAAGAATGGCGATCGCACGTATCGTACGTAATTGCGATGTGAGGCTAATTGAAGTCACTGGTCGCAAACATCACTAGACATTTAAAAGAAACTAATCAATATTAATTCATACAAATTCTTTCTTTTATCATCTACTTCTTAAAATGGTCCAAAGTATCTAAAGCTGTTAACAAATGAAAAAGCATGCAATTTTCAGAAAAGTCTTTTAATTTTGCATTACGTATTCATAGAATTAAACAAACCCCACGTCTGAGAATGTGGTATTTAATTTTTATTCAAATATAATTTAGTGAAAACAAAATTTCAGAAAAACAAGTTATGATCGTAAATCTTGCCATAAGAAACTTTGAAGTAACTAAAAAAAACACTGAAGATTCATTAGTAATACATCCCTTTTTTCACTTCAATCTTTACTTATAATAAAGCACAATGTGTGTGTGTGTGTGTGTGTGTCTGTTGGCGGTGTACAGGCCAGACCGTTCAACTTACAGCTACCAAATTTGGTACATGTATACCTTGGGGGCCGGGAATGTGCACCTCGGAGCCCTTTTTTGAATTTTTAATTAAAATTTTAATTAATTAAAAAATAAGCCAAATTTTAACGTTTTTTTCACTATAACTTCCAAAAATATTACAGCACAAAATTGATTTTTGCATTATGTTAAAGCACAAAAAATTAGCTTTTCAATGATACTAACGTTTTGACCTATAAATTAAAACTCTATTTTTAATGAATTTTTAAACATTAAATTTAATCGGGTTTTTTTCAACTATAAAATAAAAATAAACAAAATAAATATAAAATTTTACCTTCGCGAGGATCTAAAAAAAATCAGTTTTTAATAAAATGTTGCCATCATATTTTCAGAAGTTCTGGTTAAAAAAAGTTGATTACAACCAAAAAAAAAACTAAAATATAATTTATATCACGTGATTATATAAAATGAAATAAATAGGAAATGCGATATTTTTTAAACAATAAATGGAAGAGAAAATTTTTCTTAATCGTTTGTAATATCAAAATTAATTCAATTAATGAATTAAAATAAATGACAACACAAAATAAAAATATATTACAGAAGTGCGACAGTTAAAACTGAAAAAGAATTTTTAGAAAAGTACCAAACGATAATCTTCTGAGAGCGATATTAATTATTTAAAAGTAAGAAATCTTAATCGAGCTTGAAGATGACGTCATTTCAAAGAAACGACGAACAAAAAGCAATTGATATTAAGTAGAAGTAAAATATTTTTGCATTCGCGTTTTTTTTTAAATTTTTAAAACACTAAGACATGTTTTAAATAGTTACTTTTACTCACGTGAAGAAAATATATTGCGCAAATCAAAGAATTCGCCTTCGTGATTGTAATTTATCTCCGCATTTTAATGAATCATGTGAAATAAAAACGCACCTGCTTTCAACGAAGCATACGTAATATTATAGCTATATTGGTAAAAGCAGGTCAACTATTTGAAAACGTATCTTTCAAACAAGCATACTAATAATTAACAATTCAAAATTTAGAAAAGCATATAAAACTATTTTTACCCGCATATTTCGGAGACATCAAAACTTCCTAACCAAAGCAATATCATGTTTTCCCACGAGAAAAAATAAATCAACTGTCTTTCTAAATTAAACATATAAAAATGTCATTTTCGGCACGTGTCTGTATAAAATAAAACAAATATGAAACATGATATTTTTTGGAAAATAAATGGATGGAAACGTTTTCTATGATATTTTACTATACATATATTACTAATCCAATGAAACCGTTTTATTTAAGGCAAATATGGCTTAACATCTACAAGGCATCTTCTGTAATCGGAGCCCAAAATCTAATTTCTTAATTTTTTGGGGAGAGACATAAATCTCTTAGCAATTGGTCCAAGTTAAATATATAATTATAGATTTAGGGAAAAATGCTGATGAATTAAATTTTTACATACATCATCTGCTCTGTGAGTCATATTTAACAAAATATTCTAGAGACAATAAGTCCTTAAATAAAAAAGTGTCATCCCAATCAACTAAATCAATCATCAAAGCTGATTGATCTATGAAATTTTCAATATAACTATTCGATATAAACTGATGATTTAAGATCACTTTATCAAGATACCAAAGAAGCCAATTAGAGTTACTCTAGAATAATTGGTCTGGGTTATGAAAATGATTATTGTTCTAAACTTGCAATATTTAGTACTGAATAAATCAGCCAGATTTGAAGAAGATAGAAATGCTTATTTATTTATTTAGAAGTTGAAATATTAAGAATATTATACAAATATGAATCTATAAAACCAAAGGAATTTAAACCATAATTTTTTATATATGTTTATAAACCTAAAAATATGTTATTATTCAGAGCATTTATATACATCTAAAAATAAAATTAAAAATTGAAGGTTTCTATTGACCGTTGAAACTTTTTGCTGAATAAATCCTTGAGATCTTATAAATTATAAAAAAATTTATAATGTTTCAATTTCTGTATTGAACATAAAACTTCAATGTCGGACTATTCTGCTTTCAGTTCTTAGTTTTATATAAAGACATGCTTAGATTGAGTAAAGAGGTCTTTATATTGATTGAAGTTTCATCATTTTCATTTTAATTTAAAAGTGAATTTTACCTGCACTGATAGAAAATCAGAGAGAGATGCGGACTTCAAAGATAAGGACTGCTTAAGGCCTACATAATAGTATAAGTGAATTATATGACTATCGAAATTTGAAGCTTAAAAATATTTTGCTGAAAAACTTATTATGAGACCAAGTTAAATAAAAAAAATTTGATTTAACGCTTTAGTCGGCATCAATATTGGCGAACCAACTGGTCGCCAAAGGCGGCTAGTAATTAAATAAAGAAATGAATATTATAAACTAAAACACTTTGGGTAGATATAAAATATTTATAGTGTGTTTAAATCATTCATTATTTCTCTTTGACATATACAAATTCAAATTTAATAAAGAAATTTTTGTGACGTTTCTTTTTTTTTGTAAAATTTTTTCATCTATTTAATAAGCATTAGCTTTTTATGTTCGTAAAAGACGAATTTTATATTAAATAAAGTTTTGACAAAAAAAGACAGTAGAGCTTCTTCGTAAAGTTTGCAAAATTCAGAAAAGGATCTTTCAAATACTTAGGTTGCTGAATTACTGCTTTGTTCAAGAGTCAACAATACATTGATTAAAAATTGAATAAGTTGCTCCCCTTCATAAAAAATGTAGAACCACAGCTACTAAAGTTTTTCTATTAATTTTTGAGTAATGTCTGAACATTTTTGAGACGCTTATCATTTTACGAACCAGAAAATTTTCTTTTACGGGGATTTCTTTCCTTTTGGAGGGGAAAAAACTTTCAGAATCGAAGCAATTTTAACCCAAATTCAGAAATTTTGTTTTCACGCACCTTTTGTGTTTTCCAGTTTCCTTTATCCAATATATGTTTTTTCGTCACAATACCTTTCTCTTTGTGTACAAAATCGAAAAACACAGGGGTTTAAAATTTTGCCGAGGTAGAGGACTAAATTTGCTACTATTGTCTTAGAGGAATTGCTTTCACTTCATGTGTCTTTTCGTCAGTGCTCAGTGATAAAGAAGCCCTTTTTTTCAGCTAGAGAGCAATGGTTCATAAAATCAAGACAAACATTCCACTGGAGGATTTCTAGCTGATAGCCAGGGGAAATTTTATTCTTCAACTTCATGCATCTAACATTCTAGAAATAATAGCTTATCCTTACCCATCCTTCAAATTCAATAACTATTTTCATACAGAGAAATAAAACACGATTAATAGCAATAGGATTTCATACGGAAAATATGAAAGTGGCGCGCATCCATTTACTAGCGTTAAGTATGCAGGAGATCCTACTACAAATCAGTTTGGTGGTTGAAATCGAGGTTATCGAAGAAATCGAGGTCGAATTTAGCCAGCAAACGTTGTCTGAGATACACAATTCATTATGTATGATTTAAAATGTTTTTATTATGGTCAAAGATCCAATATGTGAATCGAAAGAATGTAATAAGGAATCATTTCTTTTTACGTTCTCGTATACGAAGTATAGAGGAAGTACTACAATCATCAAATAGTTGGACAATTATCAAAATCACCTCCTTTCAGACCTCCCTGAATCCGAAAAGCATATTTTTGGCATTATTGATGTATTTCTGCCTGTAAACAAACACGATGATTCAAAATTGCTTTAAGCTAGATGGTTGAAATTTGGTATATTGAATTTTGACCAAATTCGTAGATTTTTATCCAATTTTGAATAAAATCCATTCACAAAAGTCTAGATGGCTGCCTTTTCAAGTTCAAAGGAATTTGTTTACAACAAAAATCTGATCTAGGTACACAAAATTTGATGCACCATTTCAACAGCTGAAATAAACATATTTATCAAATTTTGAACTGAAGTCTAACAGTTGATCATCTGTCGGCTTTGTATTTTCGAAAGCATATAAACTCAATGAATTAATTCAATGAAATTCGATATATTATATTGTGACTAGAGTTGTAATTCTCTGATTATTATTATTTCAATATGTCACCAAAAAAGTGCCCGAAATCTTTTAGCCTGATAAATCCAATAAAAGCACTAGATACAAGCTAAATATCTTTATTTCGCAACTATCTTCCCTTAAGAATTAAATCTTTTGGATAGCAGTTTGTTATTACATTCGTATTCTCTACGTTAATTAGCAGGAGGTCACCTATGTACCTCCATCCGTTAATTAGGTTAAGCTTAATGATTTTTTTCTCGTAGTAATGTAAAAAAATATTTGCTAGGACAGTTGAAAAAGACGTTCCCATTGGAATACCTTTTATTTGTTTAAAAGGTATTATAAGTTTATAAGTTATAAGTTTTAAACTTAATATCCTCAAATACCTTATTCAAAAACACTTTAATTTTCTTTTTTCCTAAATTAAAAATATAATTCCTGATTTTTTTAAATGTTTTCATAATTGTAATCAATATTGCAATAATTTTGAAATTCCTCGAATAAAATATTATAACCACCTTTTTTACCTTACCCTCTTTTAAATCTTTTAATGCATTTTTCGTTGTTCAGAAAATTTTTAAAAATATTAAATTTTTGATAAATGCAAACTCCATTTAAATCTTCGAAACCCTCCCCATTTAGTTTACTATTAAGTCCAAAAGGAAATAGGGTTTTTAGATTAAAAATATAAATGTTTTCTAGATCTAGTCTTTTACTTAGGTCATTAATGTTATCCTCTAGAATATAAATATTTATGTTATCAAAATTATGGAATTGAAAATGCTCTAATTCATGATCGGATGTTTTATTTTTATTAAAGTTTTCAATGTCTAATCTATGGTTATTAATTCTCAAATAAAGCTCTGTACTTGTTTGACCTACATAGTTTAGATTACATTCTCCACAATCTAAACTATGCTCTTGCTTCTGCGTTAAAATCTACACTTACATCCAAATTCTAGCCAATAATGAATTCCCAAGAAATTACAGTAATATTGAAATGTATATATATATATAT
>JAOUZG010053374.1:450637-472106 GCA_026289955.1 Argiope argentata | reverse complement strand
TATATACCAAATTCGTTTGACTTTTATGTGAAAGCAATTAAATAATTGCTAAAGAAATTATACTATTAAATTATAGAGTTGTATAACATAAAAAATAGTCAACACATTTTATCTACGCTGTGTTGTTAAAAATAATTTTTTTAACTAAGAAAAGACCGCTAAAAATGTTTGAAAATATCTACTGAAAAAAAGATATGAATTAACATTTTATTTTTATAGAAAATACTATAAATCAATGAAAACGAGAAAATCATTCCTAGAACCGATTAAATATTTATGAAACGCAACATTATAGGATTTTATTTGTCTACTTTTTGGGCACAATCTTTTTCAAAGACTTTTAAGTTGTAAGTTAAGATTAAGTAGTAAGTTAAGTTTAATAAGTAACACTTTTAAGACGTATTTTTGTGTGTGCTTCAAAGAGCAAAAAAGTTTGTTCAATTCCTTATACGATATTATAGTTTACAATAAATAACTGATTTGCTTTCAAAAGTATGAAGATTTCAAATATACGAGAAATAAACTCGCTCTGTTTTAACGTTTTCTTCATGGAATGTTATTGCATTATAAACAACAAAAATATAAAATTCACGAATTTTTCCAGTGAGGTAGAAATTTAGTTTTCATCCGCCGTATCTAAATTTTTATCCATATTTATTTTTCATAAAAGAGATAAATTTAGAAATAAAATATATCTATGGAGTTGCGCAAACAAACCAAAATCGAAGAGAACGCATTCAGTAAAATACAATCACATAAATAATAGTTTTATACTGGATCATACGAATTAAAAATCATACGAATTACAAAATCCAATTTCAATAAAATTGAAACATTATAACGGCTATTTTTTGCTTATTTATTTTTAAATTTTAATCATTAGACTTCCTTTCAGTAATATATATTACAGAGAAAAGTTAATATTTTGACATTATATTTCTTTTTCATGAAAAAATAAATTAATATATTTATTTATTTATAAAATATATATAAAAACCGATATGCAAAGAAGTTAATCTACTCTTTTTTGGACGCTACTTAAGGAATCAATGAATTAAATTTGTTACAAATGAAAATAAATAAATATGTATACAAACAAGTAAAGCTATTATTTAAATCTTTATGAATAAGTTTAGTATAATCATCATTAGCGAAGTTGATTTTCTAATATAAAATTTAAAAAATATCATTTAATTTAAAGCTTAAAGTGCTAGCAACTCCTATAAATATAACCCTTATTAGTTTATTTGTATAGCTCTAACATTACTAAAAATATAATATAATCCACATGATATTTTATTGGTCATAAATCTTAATTTAAAAACGTAAATATGGAACTGCTACCATCTTTAGTTAACTGCCTCGAATATCTTTCACTGCAATTAGTATGACTTTAAATCTTAAAGTATTTTTTTATCTAAACTCTTTACCTTCATTTCAAGTAAAGTATTTTAAGTCTTTTAAAATTTTCTTAATTTGCTCCGTTATAAAAATTTAAAAACTAGAAGAATTCATCTAAAACATTAAAGCAGAATAAAGCATAAGTGTTTAATATTCAATTCCATTACCAGCCATTTTAGTTATTATCATTGAGTCATTTTATTCGAAAAGATAAATGGAGCACAGAATAAAGCCTTTTTCTTCTGAAATTTTCCTAACTTCAGCTCAAATAAAAATTTCTTAAGCTTTATGCAATTCTGATTCAAAAGATCCTTTTCGAATTCATGACTTTTTATTTTGATTCCCACTTCGCCTAAATCGTTTTTTTTCCTTAAAGCACATTTTCCTTTTGTTTCTAAATATTTTTAATTCAGTAAAATGCATAGAAAACAGAATTCCTCAATACATGGAATAACATTGTCATCTTTATTCGTAAAATATTGATAAATAAATGTATTCCAATAACAAAATAATTACAAAGCTAATTTTGAATAGATTAAAATACCCATCTTTAAAGGCGAATAATCTGAAAAAAAATTGTGGAATGGAACTACTAATTAGAAGTACGGTTAAGGTATCTGACTGGGTTGGAAACATTAATTTGGATGGCAATTCGCATTTCTATTTTTGTTTACTTATTTGCAGTTTTAAAAAATAAATACATTTCTGTTTTTAGTGAGATATTTATTATGTCTCTATGCGAATTAGAAGCTAATTTGTAGGAAACTATTGGCATGAAAGAGATGCTTATTTATAAGCATTTAAAAACTTTAAATGCATTTTCTGAAGAATAAGTTTAAAAAAATTCAATATATTTCTACTGTACGAATATCTTCATATCGCAAAAAATAATCTATGGAATTTCTAATTACTGCCAGTTATTTTATATTGAATGTAATAAACTATCTGATGTTGAATGCTCTAGATGTTGATTTCTGATTGTTTAATGTCAATATTGTTGAAAAAATTCCAAAATTTCAGTGATAATTTCATATATTAAGAACAAAAATTTATTTTTCAATACAATTCTGAGATAGCAGTTAGTTACACTCTAAGTTAGGTTGCACATGTAATGTTACAAAGACAAATGAAAAAAATATGACAATTTATTTCTCTAGAGCAAACCTAGTTTTAGTAAAGGGTAAATTTTACATGAAAATGTGGTTTTTCTTGAAACGATTCATATAAATTCGAAAAATGTTCCTTTTATCATAATTTTATCTTTATATTAATAAAGAAAACATCATATAAACATTAAAATGTTTGTTGTAAAATGTCTTCAAAATATTTGTTTAAAATATTGCTTATCGCTATTGAAAGAAAAATGGAAGAATTTAGTGATATTTACTTTCCAATTATTTTTTAAAGATCAATTACTTTTATAATCATTCTTCCTTACGTAAGCTTTTCGACTGCAAGTCTCAAATATTCTGTGAAATCAAGAGAGAAACATGAAACAGAGAAAAGTGTCTGTCCCCCAGGCTATTATTTTTTCGCATATTACCATCCCACCACATGGAGTAGTACAATAGGTTAGGAAAGCCTGATCATCAGCAGAGTGATACGATATCATATCAATAAGAGGAAGACCCAAGAAAAATGAAAATCGAATGACTAAATAGCGAGTTTATTGTATCAGAACATCAACAGAGAGAAATAATTTATTGCAAACGCATCTGGATCATCCCTAAAGGAAAATAATAATTGATGCATTTTATAATTTATTATGACTTCGTTCCTTCAATAACAGCAGTTTCTAATTATAAAAAACGGTTATTTCTTTTCTTAATGGTTAATTAACAGAGGTTCAACCTATTCATTTTTGTGCCATTTAGAAACTATGTAGGTACCAATTTTTATGAAAATGAGATTTATTTGGATTCTAATAGAATAAAATGGACAATCGCTGTGTTAAACCTTTAGTCATCGAATTAGTAGACATTTTAAAAACCTTCATTTATACTCTTAATGGACATTTTATACAGCTATTAGTATATCCTGAAAAATTCCCATTTCCCGACTTATATGGTTTTGAAATGAAAGCTGCAATATATCAAATAAACCAATATATTTTATTCAGTATTTATTAAAATAAGACTCGTAAATTTCGCTTAATAATTCTGTTAGTAAATTCCTAACTTCGCACTCTCTTCAATGAACATTTTTACAAATTACGTCTTGGGGAAAAACTCAAATACTAAGCAGAGAACAGAAAAGAAAGAATAATTGAAATTAAAAGAGACAATCAAGGAGTTTTTGTGTAAAAGAATTAATAAATTTCGAAATAGTTACAGTTCTTTTAGTGAATATTTTATTATTTTATTTTTATCACTGAAAGGTATGGCTCTGAAGTATGAATTGAAATGAATTGAATGTAAATTTGCATTATTCTTTAGTGAGTTTTGAAAAACCATTTTTTGAAATTATGACATTTCACTTAATATCATGCAATAATGCGAGTTGAAACTTTTGCCATGGCTATCCCAGAGTAAGTATCTTTGAGTACTCATAAATGAAATGACATACATAATCATATGCGTATAAAAATTAGAATTCTTTAGCTTAAAATGAACGGTTTTTGTCATTAAATTAAATTTAAAAATGCATAAGCTATTTATCTAATTAATTAACAATGAATAATTAAATATATGAAAACCTTTGTCTTTTTCTTTATGGATAGTACACGTGTTGTGCTAGATTTTTTATTTGTGGGACAGTTTGTAAAGATGTCATACCACATCATATTACAATTTTTCAATTCCTAATGGAGTAAATCTTTAGTAAACTATTATCATGCTGTTGATAGTTATTTCCTAATTCTAATGCATTGCCCTCTTTATAAAATTATATGTTTTTCCTCATAAGAAAAGACAAGAAGTAACTCCATGGGCAATTGTAAGACGTCGGAAGTTAATCTTTCGGTGACTTAAAAAGTAGCGAAATCTCTTTCTGCTGACAACATCAAAGTAAAATTTGCTTCTAGAAAATATTTCTATATCTCTCCAATAGTAATTTAAATGCTAATGAATGAAGTAAAAAAATTTGTGTACAGGTTTTTTTTTTCAAATTATGCTAACAAATCTAACTTATCTTATTAAAACAGTCTCCTAAAATCTGAAATCTTAATTAAGTAATAGGTTTTATTTAATAATAGACGTGATAAATCCCAAATAAGTATTTTTGTTTTTCTTAATAAAGCGAGTCTAGAAATATTATGTTATCATGTATATAACGGCAGTGTCAGCTAACATGTACTGCTAAGGAAATTGCTAATATGCCTTATGATTCCAATTTTATTGGAAATATTAGGATCAAAACTTTTTCACTATTTTGAATATCTAATATAAGATAATATTAAAATCATACATACATTTACTATTGAATACAGTAGCAGAATTCAAAATGCTAAAGCACTATATGGATACATCTAACGGGAAAATGCTCCCATCTCTTAAAATAACATTGAAGATAGAATAAATATGGCTTTCCTCATTTTATTTTCTTCTAAAGGAAAACTAAATTGCACAACACGAGCATTAATGATTGTTTTTATTAATGAAATATTGAAGAAATATTCCTTCCGAAATATTAAATTTAATAACGCATTACTGGGTCATTCTTTTGTGCTCTGTGAGGTAATGAATCTATTTCAAGCACTCAATTTATAAAAATTTGGAAGGGGTGGGAGTCTATTATCTATTCCTTTTTTCCTTTTGGTGGCATTTTGTGTATTCTCATGTTAATCGCTCAATATCGCTTATGGGAGAAAGATTGTGATCAACTACTGAACGCTTCTCCATTTTCATCTTGTGTGCTTAGTCCCTCTTGGTAAACTGTTCAATATTATTTCTAGATGAGAATGATCAACGAGATGTTTCAAGACTACTGTTAGAATACAAGTAAAAAGGTACTAGTCGATGTTATTGCAAACTTTTATGTATCATTCGGAAACGGGGAACTTTACCATGTACTGCTATGGTATGGTAAAGCAATTTGTAATCCATCCAGTTTTGGGCATCAATTACTTTGACACGTCTTGGTGCCATAAAGGAAATCCAAAATGGATTTGGTCTTGGAACTTTTGCTTCATTGTTTTTTAATACCAATTGAATAGTTTGCCCCAGTTAATAAGCTTTGCGTTTAATACTGTTAGCATTTAATGATGCTTTTATCAGTGCTTTAAATATAATTTTTACGAATATTTTAGGATTTATTATATAAAGATAATAGAATAAAATCAGATAAATATTTTTCAAATCTTATATGCATTACTTAAGTTCAAAATACGCGATTTTGCTCTAGAATATTTTCAGAGATATTGCTGACATATTTAAGATTCCAAAAAATATTGTTATTCGCCATCAATAAAAATACATTATTCATTGGGTAGCCAATTGAATTTTTTCAACATAAATCAACTTTAAATTCAAGAGAAACTCAATAAAATTATTATGTTTCATATGATTTCCAACTACAGACTTAATTATTACAGCCAAGAGGTCAAATTTTGTCTATAGCCATAGAAACAGATTGTGTCTAATTACTCCGGAGAAGTTCATTCAAGATCGGTACACATTCATGCAGTGTTTTTTTAAAAGGGAAATTACACATCCGCTGTATAATGTCGTTTTCCCTAATGATCGCGATCATACAAACTTCAGATCAAGAAATTCTTCAAGAAAGCAGATATTTCCTCGGCAGTTTCAGAAAACAAATATTACTTCTTTTCAAATACAAAATTTATTATATGCAATATAATGCTTAAATAAGTATGAAAAAATGGCTCAATTTACTTCATAAAAATCCATTTATTTAAACTTTTGGTAGTTTTTCGCTTATAAATAAAGAATATGGACTTAATTTAAGCTTATATTTGTAGATTTGCTTTGTCTCTAAAAATACTTGCAAATTAAAGAAGATTAAAGAAATGAACAAAGATAAAATTCGAGGCTAAAAAGGGAAAGAAAAGGTTTTATCAAGCTGTCAAATAGCAGAATAATTTAGTGTTTAGGGATTCAGTCATTTTGTATTCGTTCTTCTGCGGGACCTCCTTTTTCTTTTTACTTTTCCAATCCCGACCATCCATTATTTTCTATTACTTACTTTCAGTATTTCACTTTTGGAGGACCCGCAAATGTTGAATTACGAACACAAGAAAATGCTTCGCATCATTTATTCTTGGATACCAAAACATATCACAGATATAAAAGAAAATAAATATCTGATTCTGTGCTTCGCTGCCATTCGTCTAATGGGGATTGAATTGAGTACGCAGTAAAACTTTGAACGAAGTTCGCTTTAAATATTAAAAATCCAACTTTGCTGACAAATGCTTTTTACTCCCCACTCTATATATCTATTATTTCTTTAAATCGTTTTTTTTCCTTTACATTTTTCATTTTAGACAACTTCAAAAGCCTTAAACGTTTTCAAATTTTATAAATCTTTAATATCAAAATTTTGAAAGTATTTTTATTAACTTCTAAATCTTAAAACTAAAGAGAATTAAAGAGATAGGTTTTTAATCATTTAAAATAATTTAAATCTAAAATAAATAACTAATTTTAGTATCACTATTATGTTCAAAAAGTTCCAAAACATTTTACTTTCAAATTTTTTACTACCTCTCCCAGTGGATTCGACTTCTTCCGAATTTTAGAACCGTTTCTCTAAGAGCTGGTTTTTCATTCAAGGAAAAAGTCACATGGAGTGAAATCAGGGGAATAAACAAGCGAAAGCACAAAAATTCAAAATTTTGATAGATAATTTTGTATTCAAAGAAAATGTATACTAATGTCTCCACATAATGGAATAACTACGAATTTAGCTTTACCACGGCGATTGGTTTTTGATTTTTGTAATCGCAAACTACACAATGCGTTGTACGACTTTGAATTAAAGGAAATCGGTTCTAATTAGCTGGAAACATGATGATGCACACTTTTTCTGCAAGAAATGGCAAATTCATTTACAATTTAAAAATAATGAGATATTTAAACTATTCTGAGAACTTTTTGAACGTAGTATTTAATCTTTTCGAGAAAGGAAAAAGTTAAAAACATCTCTCAATGATCTTAAGCACATTTTAGAGTTAGGACATAATAAATTGATATAAATAATTGTTTTATATTACTATTGCATTGAAATATACTGCTGAATAATATTATGCTACAAAGGCGTTTTTTATAAAGAATAATTCAAAATATCGTAAAAATTGTTTCGGAAGCACGAAAAATTTACTCGGAAACATGACATCTAAATAGTTTTTACAAGATTAGCCTTTTTACTACAAACTCGAACCAATCGGTAGGACAAATTTTTTCATACTGACTTACCAGTATACCACATTTGTTGTATACTGGAAAGTTAGTATAGAAATATCATGTTCATTGCTTTTATTTCAACAGAATTGCAGGATTTACAGCGTTGACACTTTTGGTGATAATTCACTTTACACCTCGAATCTCTCGTTTGAAATGGAAACCTACGCTCCAGTATATAATTAGTACGGCAGGTTGAGCAGTGTCAATATTGAAAGAGTTAAACATTATTTTGATTCTTAATGATGGGATAAAAGATGGTCTGTTTATTTTCCAGCTGTCAAATAATAATTGTAAAATTGGAAGAAAAATTTTCGAAATCTCAATAACGCTTCATTTTAATATGCCTTTAATACGTTTATTTATAGGGTAAAAATGTGCCGAAAACTGCTGAAAAAGTTCTCACAAATGCTTCAAATTAAGAGTCTTACAGAAACGTTACTTTTGTTTTCTAAAAATTTTATTGCAAAATAAAAACAATTCCAATCATTGGCAGAAATAATTTCTTGTATATTGTATTTTATAATTTCTTGTATATTTATCATTTAATATACTAACTTTTATGAATTAAAGAATGCCTTGAAAAGCTTTTGAAAGTTTATGGCTGTTATTAACACGTACGCAATAAAAAAAAACTAGTGAAAATGCGAATCTAGTCAACTGTCTTAGGACAAATAATACTGTACCAAAATGGAAACAAACTCCTATTGTCCCGTATCCCCCTAACATGGGATGAATTAATTGGATTATTTGAGAGCTAAATGAATTAGCATATCGCTATTATTTGCGTAAAAACCTATAAAAATAAATTATTTTTACAGGGCTAGAAAATAATAGGGAAAAAAAACTAGAATCAAGTTTATGTTAAAAGCATCAAAGGTAACAATTACATTCTCATTACTTTTAGTCAGTTAAAAAAAATTTCTTTGATAACCTTGAATAACAGCATCCTGTACATTCTTCTTATAAATGTACAAAAATTAATTAGTTATTCCAAGAACTAGCCTTTAAGTTTTAATATTGATTTAACAAATTTATACAAAAAGGAATTGAAATTTTTCAAATGAGATTATTTATTGTTTGAAAAACATTCAGGAAAATTATTCTAATAAAGTAATGAATATAATAAAATAAGCTTCACTTACATGTTCAATCAAATCAAACTTTCTTCCATGTACCTAGATGCCACTATTCTCGAAAAACTCTCAGAGTCATTAAAACTTTAAAAAAATGCAATAAACTATTTACTTAAGTCGGAAAACTGTTAAACAGTTCTTCCTAAGTTTAAAAAAATTCTTTTCATTAGGTCACAGATGTTGCTACCTGTGACAAAGCAAACTTCCAAAGAAAATATGCTCACGTACAGTATTGAAGCCATACAATGTTTGGAAAATAACCTGATCGGAAGGAAACGAAGAAGATAATCAGCTCAGGTTTTTGAGTATCAAATAACTCAGCAAAATCTCTTCTTTTTCTTCACTTGTTCTGGGACGTCTTTTCTTTTCTAAGTATTGAGATGTTTCAAAGATGAAGTTGGCGTGGTGGGTTTCATGTTTCAGCAGATTTCTAAATAGAACATTACGTGACTCCTCCCAACACATTTTCTCTTAGTAGTTCTAAAAAATCATTTGGCTCTTCTCTTATTAAATTTTTATCTAACACTTTTATATCTTAGGCTCTTTTACAATTCTTCCGGAATAAATAACCGGTGGTTTTTTATCAAAGAGTGACGTTGTTAAGTGCTTTTAATATCGGAAAGCTTCGAAACAAAACAACTCTTTTTCCGATAGAATATCTTTTATTTTTCGATTGAATTTCTTACTTTTTTTAAATACTTTTTTTGCTGATTGTTTAATTTTCTTAACTGATTATTTAGATAGTGAAAATCAAATACCAACCAAAACAATGGAGAAATGAGATAGGGTATTTAACATTTTTTTTAATTTAACGTAAAATCTTAGATTATTTTAACTTCTTACAATCTTTAGATGGAATTCTCTTCAAACGCATTTATATTGCTTTATTTCTTTACAGAAGCTATTGTTTAGTAAATATTGGTAACTTAGGGCTTTCGTTAACAACTGTCAGTGTACTGCTAGTTTATGTTAACTTTTGGAGTGTTCATTAAACATAGGAAAACTCACCAAAATATATTTTTTTCTCATTTTCAGGCAAATTACTGCTTACATGAAGAAATTGATCTGAATGGTTCTGTATTTCAGAAGATCTCTAAATCATTCATTATGTAAATCTTTAAATCCTTCATTACGTAAGAAACGTAAAAACGTTTCTTTTAGGGCATTAAAAGATTATTGCGGTCTCCTTTTTCCTACATTTCCAACTAAATTTTTTATCCTTTATGACTCTTCTACAATTTTTCTGAAAAAATTATATGGCTGAATTTTTTCAAAGAGCTTTTGATAAATACCCTTTTTTAAGATATCAAAATAAAAAGATATAAAAATTTCGGAATAAAATGTTATCTTTCTAGAAATTGTTTTATTTTTAGCTTAAACGCACTATTTTTTTAAAGTCAGTCTTTTAGTCGTTAATTTCTTTAGCTAATTATTTATATATTCAGCATTAGATGAGAGTCAGAATAATGCAAAGAAAGGAGATTATTTGCTGAAAAATAGTGGAAATATTAAAATAAAATTCGTTCTTTTTTAGAGTAAACTGTTAAACACAGTGAAGTTAATTAAACATTTCAAATTTATATTTGATTCCGTCATACATAAAATACGTATAATGCACATTTTTAATGTTATATGCATTAAATTTTGTTAACAAAGATTAAAACGAAACACACTATAAGTATTGATTTAATCGCTGCTCGCTGTTTTATTTATTTCTATCATTGTTTAGTCGTAGAGCAACGAAATAGAAAGCCATAATCTTGTTACTTCTATTGTAATAATAATAAAGGAATTCAAAAATAAACAGTTTTTTTTTAATTCAAAACTGACTGAATTCAAGGAAATTTTTTACTGATTTTTAATAAAAATTCATGAGAAAATATACCTAAAGGAACTTCGAAAAAATTCTGCATTTTGCGTCTACAAATCAAATTTCATTGGATATTCACAATATGTTCACTAATTACAGATTCATCGTAACAACATTTTCAACTATATAATTTTGTGAAGCAGAAAAAAAATCTGCATTTTGAAACCTCAAATTCATATTTTGTTTATGATTATTCAGAGTATTACTTTCATTCAGTACATATTAGTCCTAACACTATATTCAGACTTATAAGTACGGTAGAACTGAATAACAATTATATTTTTAGAATCATATATTACCTTTGATTTTATCAATTCTTTTTTAAAAGTATTATCGAGCATTTCTTTGTCCTTTTTGTTTAATATCTCGTATTTTTGAAGTTTAAATGTAATTTTAAGTGACATCTCATTTTGTCTTTTGAAATTTAAAATCTCGCATGAATTCAATAAGATGCTTAATTCAGCGAATATGTGTAAAAGAAGAACACCAAATGCATTATTTGAATAGTGGTTTCAAAAATAAATCAACCCTCCCTCTATCACATATGTAAAAGCTATATTATATTTTACAAAAAAGAAAATTAAGAGCAAATATCCAAAATTTAATACGAATCTTTCATGGTAATAAAAAAGAGAGAGAGAGAGAGAAAGAAATTTCTGGTTTTTATTTTTTAATGCAAACGAGAATTATAAAAAGTTTTGATAAAAAATCATAAATAATACACTTATAACATTTCTTAAATTTTTTTCCAACAAGAATTAGAAACTGCTCTGTATTCTCAAAGTGACAAATGTTTCTTTCCTGAATGACCTCAAAATATTTAAAGGAATTCGAAAAGAATTCTCAAAAAACACTTGAACTGTCTGATTTAACTTCAAGAAAATAACCAAATGCATCCGTGCACCAGTCATTCTTTTGTTGCTTCTTCCAAAGGTATTGAATCAAGTATAAAGATGGAGTCAGACAAGAGCTTATGCAATCTTATCATTCCTTACATAATGACATTTCCTAAGAAAAGGCTCTATCCTATACATTCTAAAAGAAACATCTATTTATTTTCTCCGTAACTATTGGAATTTGGAATGTTATTTAAGCTTGAGATGTGAAGCAAAAGGGTCAAAAACCACTTTCATTCCAGTTATGCCTCCACTGATATTGATACTCGCGCTGATATTGATCAAAATTAATTCCACTCTGAAAAGAAAGCAAATCAAGGAACTTCGAATAAGAGTTGACGGCAGTTGAGAGCTGTGAAAATAAACCCTAGGAATGATTCAATGAAAAAAATTTATAAAAACACATCTTCTATTGTAAATAAATTTTTTGCTACAAACATTTCTGTTCTAGAGATCTTTGCTTTCGAACAACGATGACTCATTTTATGTCAAGTAGAATAAACATAAAATATTTGTTATTTTATTTCTTCTTTGATATATCTTTGAGTAGCATCCGTGTGTGCGCGCAACCGCGATTATGTGCGTGCTTGTGCGTCTCTATATATGTTTTCTTATGTTTACATTAAGGCATACGAAAATTCTTGAAATGTTCTAAACAACTTTTGTAATGGAATCACAACATGTCTTTCTCAAAAGGGTATGCTTCTTCATGCGAGTTTATCATTTTTATTTAATATTACACATAAAAATGTACCAAGAATTCTTACAGATATTCTATTTTTTCTTCAAACACATGCATAAATATTATTTCTTTTCCAAACAGTGCAGTCGGACCCCCTAAAATCCAATGTTCTTTAATACCTAATATTATCCCATCAAAATTTAATTTGATTCTTTTAAACTAGCGTTCATTCTTACTAAGAAATGATTTATGTTTAAACAATATAATCCAAAATCATTTATTTCTTTACCCGGTGTTCAAAAAAACTACAGCAATTTTTCACAACTTTTGTCGCAGTTTCATCTAAAAGGCAATTTATATATTCACAATATTTTTCTCACAAATTATTCCAATCTGAGAGCACTTGAAGTGACAATTGTTTCTTTCTTCCCAAAAATCTGCGTGTAATATGGAATTCTGAATGTTATCTATACATAAAGCCTCTAAATTAACAATAAGTAAGTATTTTTGAAGTTGTTACACCCTAAGATTTTATCAACTTTTCACAAATTTTGCCACAGAATAAAAAATACATATATTATGACATCACGCAGCTGAAAGCTGTATTTACGAACAGTTCTACTATGTGATCTTTTAGGAATAATGCCTTATTTACGAATATTTATATTCTTTATACCCGTGCTGAGAACTATTTCTTTCTTTCCAAAGCATTTCATGTCAAATGGAATTCGGAATGTAATCATAATAATCAAAAAATACTTATTTCTAATGTTTTTGATTCAATATTTTATTACGTTTTTACAATTATTACCATAGAATCACAAGCAATGTATTTTATGCAACTCTATCCTTAAGAATAGTTCTACTCTCTGAACATTTTGTGATAACGCAGAGTTTATGAATAGTTCCATTCTGTTGATTTTTAGTAATAACGCCTTACTTAAGTATACTTCTAGTCTTTGTATGCCAAAAGTGACAACTATTTGTCTCTTCCTTCATGTGAAATGGAATTCTGAACTATATCAATATTTAGAGTGAATATCATAATAATCAAAAGTACTTATTTCTAATGTTCTTGTATTCCAAGATTTTCTTAGCCTAATTGCTATAAAATCGCACGATATCGATTTTATTCTATAGTACATTACAACGCCTTGCTTGAGAAAAACACGGTATCCTTAGTGCTTTCAATTAGAGTGCATAATATCTTGCTTAAAAAGCTTTTTTCCCTTTTAGTTTAAAACAACAACTATTTTTTCCGCCAGAAATTCGTAATATTATCTAAACTTATCGTGTCAAACAAAATTGTCGGAAACTAATTTCATTCCAGTTCAGTTCTCGGCGTCTCGTCAATGGCTCTGAAAGAAAAGGGGTCAACCCTGGGCACGAGGCGAGGGAAAATATATTCGATTGAAATAAAATTGTTATTTGAGTTCATCCATCAGAATCGGTCGAAGGGAAGACAAGAACTTTGCTGAAGAAGCAACGAAATTCCTCTTGCTAGTGGTCGAAAAAAACGCAATACTTCTTCAATCAAAGAATTCCCTTTTGCCACCACCCCTTGCTATCTCGATCTCCATGATAACCCGAAAACACCCCTGAGAAATTTCCATTCAACGAAAGAGGAAGAAAAAATTTACTGAAATGGTGTGTTGTGTTTAGTTGAAAAATATTTCTAGTAAACATTTTTGTGTTCGCAGTGTCTTTTTTTACTGATCGGCAATTAGAGTGAAAATGAAATTCTTGATTATTGAGATGCTATTCGCTAATTTGAGAGGAAGTATTCTTTATGATTGTTGGATCATAGATGTTTTAATTTTCCTTTTTTATTTGTTGAATTTGAAAGAGAAATGTAATTTTGAAATGCTATGTGTAAAGGCTTAACAAGATGATTAAATGTCTCCAGTTATTGATTTTATGTTATTTATCTTTACATGAGTTTTATGTTTTCTGATGTAGATAAATTATTTTATTCTAAATAATTTTTTTAACGTTAACGCAAATGGCTATTCAATATAACAATGTTATCTCTGTTTATTAGACGTAATGGCTATTGTGATGGTGGAATATATGTGTTGAAATATATTTGGTAATTGTGAGTGGTAATGGAGTGAATGGCACATGTAACGCATTTGGGTCTACTGTTATTTATCTTTAGAAAACTATTTTCTGGGGCTTATATTTAAATACTAAAGAATGTGTTTTGAATTCTTCCTGAAACATATATTTTTTGGAAATTTCTCTTCGAAATTCTTACGTTATAATCTCATTTCCGACTCTGGACCTCTAATTTTGGCTTCCTAATCTTTCTAAACAAAACGTAATCTTGCTAGTATTTTTTGTCATTTTTGTAATCGTAAATATTTAATATTCCCATGTCTCAAACCGTATTCAGACTTTCATCTATAAGATGCATTATTTTTCATCGTCGTGCTTAAATATTTCATCACCTTGTTGGGATGACATATATTTTGTAAAGAATGATTAAAGCCAATTATTATTATTATTATTATTATTATTAGTAGTAGTAGTAGTAGTAGTAGTAGTAGTAGTAGTAGTAGTAGTATTTTGTTCTTCAATGAGATAATCAGAAACCTTTAAGGATTCTTCCCGTTTATTTAAATCTCTCTAGTTGTCTTTCCCTATATATGTAATCATAATAATAAACATATAATTATATCGACTAATAATAGCTTATATAAGCATAAATTACATTTTGTTATCAATTGCATTATTGATTAAAACGTTAATTGCAATTATTGATATCAATTCCAACAACAATCACAAAGCTGCATTCTTAAGTATTTTATGTCACTCATCAAATCAGTTCAAAATAAATTTGCAACAATAAATAGGTTGTCATATTATATCACAAATAATACCGGGGAGTAAAATAGGAAAGTAATTTTGGTGATCCATTGGACTCACAAAAAGTGTCATTTTGATTTTATTGATCCTGCTCTACGAAAGGTATCAATCAATGATATTACTTAAATTCTATACCATTGATTCAGTTTCGTTCCTGAAATATGCTGTTAACTGTATCAGATCATATTACAAAGAAATGAACTAGGATGGACGAATTTAGTTTTAATTTGTCTGCTTATTAGAAGGGAGAAGACGATTGCACGTGGATGATGCGAAATTTTTTAAAACTTGTAATGCATAGCATTTGATGTTAATACTGTTTTTTTTTTCATTATTTCATTCACTTTTTCATTAATTTTTTAATAATTAATTAAAAATTAACTTTCTCGACAAAAATCATCATTTCTCCGCAGCCAAATAAGTAACGATTTCAGTTTGTTTTTTCCCCCACACTAATGAGATTAGGCTTAATATGTTTTCTACCACCATTTTAAACGATTCTGTTTAATTTCATAAAGTTTGATGCATTTAACCCTTTCGCGACGGTTGCCGTATATATACGGCAGTCACTTGATGCATCACAGCGGCTGACGCCGTATATATACGGCAGCCACTTTTTCGTCCACAGCGGCTGACGCCGTATATATACGGCAGCCACTTTTTGGTCCACAGAGGCTGACGCCGTATATATACGGCAGCCACTTTTTCGTCCACAGAGGCTCATCTAGATACGGCGGCGAAAACGTGGCGAAACGTGGCGAAGTATAGTCAGTCACTCTGTTGCGAAAAATAGCAAAGAGTGGCACAGGCGCGCCGTCGCGAAAGGGTTAAAATCAAACATTGTTCATTAATCGATTTTTCCGATTCATTTTGAAGTACTTTCGAATTAAAATAATACACAATATAGAAAATTAGAAATTTCTAATCCGTATTGCGTAACTCCAACTAATGTTTAAAAAATCACGCATTTTCTGTAGCCACAATTGGCTTTGAATCCTCAATTGGCGTTGAAAATTCAATGCTAGTATAATTTTTTGATCTATTATTTACAGCAATTGAAATTTTTAGGTTGCGATTGCCTGGTTGGTATCCCCTGGGCTGCGAGTTCGAATTCGGCACCGAAGACTCTTCATGTGTGTTTGTGTGTGTGAGAGAGAGAGAGAGAGAGAGACCAGCATGAGCTTTATAAAGTAGAAACGAAAATATATATATAAAGTGAATAAATAGAAACAAACAAAAATAATAGTCCAACACCATACATAGAAAGGAGAATGGACAATTATCAGTAAATTCGCTTTCTATTTTGCCACTTAGTATTGTTATTCTACAATATTTATATTAAATGTAACTATTAATAAAAAGTAACTAAATTAAAAAAATGTCCTTCGTTAACCTAAGTATGAATTGATTCTAAAAAATTGGTTTTATATATTACTTGTTAGAATTTAATTTTAAATATTCCATTGCAAGCTTCAAAAAAATTATACTTCTTATTTAGTGTTTATTAATTCGTTAATTTTTTTATAGAATGTTATATACATTCATTAAAATTTTGTTTCAAAACTTGTTTAAAAAAACAGCTATGTATGTATTTTTTTAAATAAAATGGATTGTTCTCCATTACTTTCATTACTTCTTTTTATTGATTCATTTTTTTAATTTATTTATCTTTCATATTTTTTTATTTAGATATTACTTTTAAGATGATTAAGACTGACAAAGTAGGATTAAAAAAAGATTATTTTTTTATTTGTGTTCTTAATACAGCTACAATTGTTAAAAAAATATTTTCTTTTTACATACAATACACTTCGTAAATGACATGTTGTATATTATACAATTTACGATATATCTTATTTAATACTGCTGTTTCAACACCATAGAAACCAAGAAAGACATAAAAGTTTAGTTTTATGTCTACTTATATTCAAATTCAGTTTTTTTTTTAATTGTTGCACCTCCTTGAAACGAAAAAAAAGAGGCAATGAAGAAGCGCTGTTTTTCACTTCTAAAATGTCTTATTGAGAATCGTGGCTTGAAGTAACACATTTAACGAGCCCAGAATCTTTAAGTGAGTTGTTGAGCACACCTAACGGCCATAGAAAGAGCTTGAACGTTGCCACCACCTTTGAGAAATCCGTAAAACATCTTAGTTACAGGTTCCAGAGATTTCAGTATCATTGGCTCGACGGATTTTAAAAACTATTTTCTTTTCTCAAAAATATTCTGATTTATTCTGAATTGAGAAAATTGAGAAAAAAAGCCGAATTTTTAAAACGTATTAAATTCCATGCAAAATTTACTGGAAGCTTTAGTAGTATGTCTAATAAATTTAAGTGACAAAGCTCAGAAGAAAGTTACGAGTTGAGAGTTTGAGTTTTTCTTTAATCAGACAGCTGAAAAAAAAATGACGAATTTAGATTTCAAGCAAATTTTACTACGGACTTAAAGTGAATTTAAAAAAAAAAAATTACAGTAGCATTATTTTTTTAAGAATTTTAAAAAGACTTTTTGGAAGAATATTTGATTTATTGTAATGAAAGCAAATTTTAAAAAAAAATTATAGCTTCAAGAATGAAAGAGAAATTGTATCGACTACAAAGTATTCATCTTACCTGCATTAGGTTTTGTAAAATATTGAATCACTCATTTTTTTAGTTAACTGTAAGTTCTAAATTTACTTCACTGGAAGTGCTAACTCTAAATAAAGATTATTGAAAGCTAAAAAATTGCTAAGAAAGCATTTAATTTTTTTTTTCTAATAACAGAAATGTGACTTCTTTCAAGCTTTTATTTTTGAACTTATGTTTTCCTTGCAACCATGAGTTAATAAATTTTTCAAAATGGATGTATATAAGATAACTTTTTAGAACAAATAGAAATTTCAATAGAACAGTTCCTGTTTGGCAGAAATTTTATATTATTTTGATGCTGCTAAACACTTCTCATGCTCTAATTTGTCTACATAGTGCATCTAGTTCCAAAGTTTTTATTTGAATTTGAAATTTAAATACACTCTATCACAAACGAAAACAAAATTGAACAATCACTCTGTCCTCACGATCTGTTGTGGACCTAGGTCCACCGCTACCATCCTGACGCTGAACTCTGCCATTTTCCACCCATCCTTGCAAGCATCTTTGAATTGTAGTATCGTTTCGACTTAAATGACGAGCGATTCTCCGATTTGTCCTACCGGCCTCTTTCAATCCAATGATACGATCTTTGTCAAACTCTGACATTACTCGTAATGAGCACGAACCCTGCAGGGAGGCATTTTTTAAGTTATTGAAAGGTAATTTGAATCGCAATCAAACCGAAAGTGTTAACAACCGTTGAAGAACTTCTCCTTATATACATCTGCTGGATGCGCAGTTCAGATGCGCTGGAGATCAAACTATTCATTCATTGGAGACCAAAATGTAATCATTTGTGTTTCTGGTCAAAACACTCACGCATACGCAATTTCTAAGCAATTGGATGATTGCTTCTTGGTGCGCCGATTATTAATTTATTTTTTAGTTATATAGTGTAAAAGTGGACAAGTTTAAGTATCCCAGGGACTATTAATTTTCTAATATGGTGAGAAATAAAAAAAATACCATAAATAAATGTAGCATATTTTTAGAAATCTCAGTAAAATCGTAGATCAAGGACATTTGCTTTCCAAATTAGTTGTAATTATTAGAATTTATTCACCAATAATTAGATGGTAACTGTAATTTCACATTGTTTTAAAACTTTGTGCTCTTAAAATATCTCACTAATTATTAATGTGGACAATTTTTAATGTTAACTATTGTTTACAATAATCAAACGTTTTCCCAAAATGGAATTTTTTTCAACATTTTTCATTTTTAAAAAATTTAATCAACTTTTTAACATTTTACTTACATAAGTCGTAATTATCTTTGTCATTCAATTTGCATGTTATCTTTTTTTATTAAAGCTCCTTCGAGTATTCAGGATAGTTGGCTCACACCTAAAATGAATACTTCCCAAATTTGTTTTTTGAAAGTGAAGACACTTTCTTGTTCCGATGATCAATCATGCTTTGAACTGTCATGATGATTGGATTTGAATAGGTCTCATATTTTGTCTGGTTTTGGAATAGTGCTGGCAATTAAATGTTCTTTTCAATATAAAAGACATTTTTCCAACCTTCATTGCATACTAATTCTGAAAATTATTTTTGTTGTCATGAGTAAAACAGCAGCTGGTTTTTGATGTGGGTAGGTTTTGTGTATACATTTTTTATGTTACACTGAAAAAATAAAAAAATATTTCCTTTTTAAGGCAACATTAAATAATAAGCACAGTATGCTTAAAAAACTTAATATTTGCTTTAATAATTTGACTTAATTTCAGATTTTTTATTTTAACTCGTTAAGTTTTCAGGGCGTAGAATTTAGGACTATGTTAAATAATCATTCATCATAAATTTTAATTCTTGAAGTAAAAATGATCTTTGAAAGAAGCTACATATTTTAAACTTTATGTTTATCTTGTCACAAAATTGTCCAATGAAAATGAAGTCGTTATTCCAAAAAATGGAAATAGTTTATGCATATTAAATAAATCTTGAAGTTCATGGATGCTATTTTAAAAACTATAGTCAACATCCAACAACAAGGTTCATTTCAAAAAATGGAGCAATCTGTCATTCTTCAGCATTCTGACACCACTGATTTTCAATGGCACATTTAAATTATTTTGCGTGTGTCATTTACAACATCGATTGTAACGACACTCAATTTTGAGTGCGCTTTTGAGCATGTTCATTTCATTAAGTTCCACACGTCTTGCAAGTAGATAAGCTTTCTTAACATGACTTCGATATGACCCAAACAAACTACTATGCTGTAAAAAATTCAATGAATGGAATTAATAAGTGATTAATACATGATGCACATTAAATACCTTCGCTAATATTATTATGTAATTCATTGGAGGAAAAATGAGCGCTGTCACAGTACAAGTTAAATTAACATAAGCTTGATAACATGCATGGTTAAATTTGTCATATGACTTTGATGATAAATTATTGTATTGTTATGTTTATAGTTATAATTTTTTTTAAAATTATTCTTCGTAATTACAGTTCATGTAAAATAAAAGCGTCATTGTTAAATTCAAGTAGCAAATTAATACACAACAGTATGCAAAACTTTGCATAATAATGTGTATTAATTTGAAAAATTATACAGATATTATATTATGTAAAATGTCACATCATATTGGGTATTAATCCTCTATATTTCACAATATTACGCGGTATTGTGTTATACAATACACAATATTTCACAATATGTATATTATGAATACTATTGGATACTATCTAGTATTGTATAAACTACTAAGTATTGTGTAAGCTACTAAGAGTCTTTTCATTTCTTGGCACTGCCAAGAAATGACTCATAAGCATCGATCGAAGCCAGAGTAAAAGTTGTTTACTCCCTTCTGTGCTCGTGTTCTAAGCACTTAGCTAACCATTCCCGTCAAAGATTCCAAGATTCGTATCCATTCCCTGAGCAAGTGACGATACATCCAAGTAAATCCACCTCTCTCATCATTCCTGCTCATTAACATCGAGCTGAACCCTGTGACTTTTCTCAATGCGGCCATCCGTAATACACTTTTCTTGGGAGTCCAAGAGAAATAATTACAAGAACTAAGAAACGATTATAGAAATAAAAAGGAATATATGTAAAAATGTCTAAATATAACAGTATTATACTGATTTAATTTTAATATAATCATTCATTTGAGGGAGGTGAAGTTATGTAAGGATTTCATAAATTATATAAGTAGTAAATAGAGAATAAAAATTAAATAGAACCATCAGAGAATATTAAAATTCAGAAACAAAGTATTTTTAAATATACTTGCTATTATTTAAATTCAATAATTCCTTGAAATGAATAATTATTTTAAAATATATCCATAATTTTGGCAGACTTTATAATAGAAATTTATTATAACAACATCATGTAATTCGCTCTCGCCTGAACATTATATGATGATATCCATTTATCCTAATTAAAATCAATTAGCCCTTGGATATCAATCAAGATATACAGCCGAGATCAATATATACAGCCGAGCCTTTATTTCAATAAATATTATCTTTTCACTTCAAAATTCCGATATAAAGAAAACCCATAGCAAAGAAATCGGTAAATTATTTGGTAATAAGGGTAAAAAACTGAAACGCATTTATAAATACTGAATTTTATCATTCCTCTTATATACTTATT
>JAOUZG010053374.1:435334-450237 GCA_026289955.1 Argiope argentata | reverse complement strand
TTTTTTGTGCTAAAAATTGATGCCTCTCTTCTATTCTAAATTCGGAATTTTTCGGGTCATAAAAGAGTTAAATTTTTTAGACAATAGTCTAACTCTTTACAGAAAAAAATTCCGTTTTTTTATTGGAGTCCTTGCTTGATGGTGAACCTTGAGAAAGTCATCAGGCCGGATTTCTCATTTTTTCAATTACAAATATCCGTTTTTTATTCTTCTTAGTTCCTCTATGTCGTTAGGAATAGCAGCATACGCGCTCTCTTAATACATTTGTGTATCTTTCTAATTGATTATGAAAATGGCAATTTATTAAATTTACCTCTTTTAAAATTGTTTCAGTATATATATATATATATATATATATATATATATATATATATATATTACCGAGAAAGATCGAATTCAGGAGAATGCCGACATTCACCGGTGAATGTCAACAAACACATAATCGCTTGGTGCATGTCCGAAATATTTGCTAAATACCCTTATTTCTGACTTACACCGATAAATTTCGACATGCACCATTCGCTAATGGTGAATGTCGAACATGTCCGATACTTATATTTTCTTTTCCGTAATTCAGTCGCGACAAATTTTTCGCCCCTCTTTCTGAAAGGAATGATTAAGAACTTAAAACACACAGTGCATTCAAAACGATGCTTATTTTGTGATAAATTAATATTTCTTTTAAATTATTTAAAATTTTAAATTTTAAATTAATTAATTATAATTAAAATTAATTATATTAAAATAATAATTCTTCTAATAAGTTATTTTTTAATTAATAATTCTTTTAAATTATTTGATAATTCAGAAGAATGATCAAATAATTTATTTTGAATAGCAATTATATCAATTTGTTTCCTCAATTAAATTGCTAATAAGTAAATTAAGTATACAGATATCCTTGTAGTTTTAGTCTAATATTAATGCAGTATTATTAAATTTTTATCATAAAAAAGGATTACAAAATAAGCATCATTTTGAATGAACGGCGCATTTTAAGCTCTTGTTTTTTCCTTTCAGAATGAGAGGCAAAAAAATTTAATAATTAAAATTTTAAAATTAATTTTAAAATTCTAGCAGAACAAAAAGTTGGCAGGAAACAGTCAGTCGTCTCTTCGTTGGCTCCTCCCTTTTCGACATCCACCAGGGCATATCTGTGATTGTCGACATATATCGGTGAGGGTCGGAATGTACAAGAATGTAATGAAATATTCAATCATTCACCGACGTATTTGGTGTTTGTTGACATTCACCGGTGAAAATCGATATTCTCCAATTTCGGTCTTTCATGGTAACATATATATATCTAGTTCAAATTTTCAATCATTAATAAAATACTTTTTATTGATCCAGACAAGTTCAAGTAAATTTTTTTAAACTTGTAGTGAATGACATTTAATGTGTGTGAACTAAAAGTAAGACTTCAATCTTCGGTTGCTCAGGAGTTCATACCCTCACAAGCCATACCCTGGGGGGCACCTCGTAATTGGGGATGAGAGGCTTCCGGTATGAGGGGTTGGATCTCGCCAACCCGGTAGGTACACTAATAGGTGGAGGCTAGGTTCCTTCCATCGCTGACGGGACGTACTTCCTTCGGGGAGTGTTGTACCGTGGACGGTGATGGCCATTAGGACTCAACCACAGTTCCCGCTAATTACTGTTGCGGCGGTCCGGTCATTCAGTGCTTATCGTTAATCCGTGTGCCTTCGTGGCTGGTTGGACAGTCTGTTCTAAGACTACCCTCACAAGCTACTGCACCTCTCCTTCCGTATTAAAGCTGAACTCGAGAAAACAACAACTGTAATTATTTAATAAAAAGTCACTAAAATAAAACATTTCTTTGTTCACCTTAGTAGGAATTGATTAAAAAAGTTTATTTTATATCTCTTTTTCAATTCTTTTTTCCGAAACCTTCCAAATTTTTATTTTACCATTTTGAAATAAAAATCACTTATAAAGTGCTTTGTATTTCATTCACATGAAAGAAATTTTTTTGGAAACACTTGATTACTGGTAATTGAAACGAAATGCTACATTATTTTGGTGAAAAAAGAGAAAAAAAGCTATTTCTCGCCTCGCTTGATAAGTACGTTTTGTAAATAACAGAATATACTACAACTTTTTGTTTAATTAATTTCAGATTTTTCGGGGGGGAGTATCTAAATATCAGGAAGTGTCTTAGTTTTTCCAAACGGCTTTTGTAAAAAAGTGAGCTTTTCTCGAAGATAATCGTGTCAAATTCTTTCCTTTGCATTTTATAATAGCTTAAATCTGTCCTTCCAAAAACAGTTTATACTTCATAATGTGAAACTGTCTCTTCTTGAAGCTGTTGAGATAAGCCAAATAATTTCCTGTAAAGTAATAATCTTTTGAATTGCCGATTTCAAGTCCTGTCATGGAAAAACGGAAGCAATTTTAAGGCTTTTATAGCATTTATCTTATAAAATTTCTTTTTTATATTTTTAACAATGGCTAATAAATAGTGAGAAAACAGTTCTCTAATAAATAAATAAAAAAATATTTTTTAATTTCATTTCTCAGGTAGACGACTTTCTAAACTTAAAGTACAGACGTTAAGTTCAAAATACATTTTAGTTCTATCTTTTAAAATTTTGTAATGGTTTATATTGAATTATAAATCTATTTTCATATGTAGGAGAACAAAAGTCGTTACTTTTCACTTAAAAGTTGAGGACATTTCACAGGATTTATAATTATATGATAAACATCTTACTACACATTGCCTTGAGACAGTGTGTAGTAATGTCATTGTCTACATATGATGAGCTGAGACATTATGCCTTTTCTCCTCCTGCAGATTATGTAAAGAATTTCAAAACTAATTTGGGATGGTGTACTTGAGCTATATCACATGATACCAGTTGACTCCTGTGAAAAGTTACTTAAAAGCTGACTTCATCTTTTCACTCAAAGTGAAAGAAGTATCGAGACTTTATCAAGAAGAATGGAACACTCGGTTAGAAGAAAGGTACCTTTGAAAAGAAGGGATCTTATAAAAGGTTTATTTTTTTAACTTGATATCGCAGTCAAAAATTCTTTTCCATGCGTGATTATATCCAAGAATGTGAAAAGTTGAATTCGCTTTTTTATTCACTTGTTTATCGAAAGATCCATACTACCATCGATATTTTATTTAAACACTTGAATGTTGGCGTTTATTCATTCAAGCTTTTTAAATTAATATCATTCTGAAAGGAAATTGATTTTAACAATAAACTAATTCAATAAAATCTTTTTTAAACAATCATTTGATGTTATATATAATAAAATTTTCTTCTGATATCGCTTGAAGGCTACATTTTAATTCTGCGCTCTGAATGTTTATGGATGAATTTTAATAACTTTCTCAAGATATACTATAAAATAATGGTATAAGAAAGGGGGTTTTTTTGCATAAAAGAGAAGAAGAGGGTCACAAAAGCAAAATTTCCTTATTTCCAAACTTCACAGTATGCTAGTATGCAATTTTTCACTTTGATGTCGAAGACGACACTTTAGCGGTAGCGAATTTCATTTGTCTTTCGACTTAATGTAAGGCAAAGTGGAAAATAAGAATCAACATTCCTTCAGCGTGTTGTCTCAACGAAGTCATTTAACCGAATAAGAAGCTTGGAGAGTTGCTAGCCAGTTAGAAGGGGGTCAAACACAAATCGAAGCGAAAGAAGCAATTGGAGCTTCACAAAGTGTGATTTCCAGGACCAGGAACTGTTTTTTGGAGGCTGGAAGATTTGTCGATGGGAAAGTGCAGGTCTGGCACTCTCCATTGATGACCATCACCATTGATGGGCTCACCGATTTCCATATCATTCGAAATGGAGCTCTGACGCCGATGTGGGCATGAGATCCTGACACCTATTGTAGTTTCTTAAGCAGTAGCAATTGGAGATAACTTCATGTTAATGGTCGACCATTTCTGTCCATATCGTGCTAAATTAGTGAATGATTTCTTTTTGAAAGAAGAAATCATACGAACGAAATGTTCCAGCATGCTTTTTGGCATGAACACAATCGAGCACCTTTGGGATACTCTAGGCAGACGAATTACTGGATGCCCACTAACCCCTCAAACTTTCCAAAAACTGGAAAAAACTCTTCTGAGGAGTGGGACAGAATAGCCCAGCCTCATTAATAGCCGCATCGCCTCAAAGATGTTCAGCGTTGCTGATTGCCCATACCGCCGACTGAAAAAAATTTCTTTTAAGGCAAGACCTTCTTTTTATTTGTTTTTCTCATATGCACAAATTGTGTTTTGTTCCTTTTGCATCCAAATGCTCAATAAAACACATATTTTTTTATCCAAACAAATGTCATTTTTATCTCATATATCCTACTGCGTCGTTCGATAATTTTTCAATCATTCAAACCATTCTCCAGGTGCAAGATCAACTCATGGACAAAATATCATTTAACTGTTTTGAGCAGTGTATAAAAAAATAAAGCTTTCATTTATTAAAATCTTATGTAATAAAATCAATCTTACATTTTATTTTCCTGTTCATCTGAACTGTTGTCTGACCCAGAATCTTCACAAACCATATATAAATTACTTAAAAATTGATTCGAGAAAAGTCACAATTAACTATCTCTTAAGTAATGTAAATAACCATAAATATGTTGTGAGAATTTCGAAATTATTTTCTTCTAAGAATCGCACCTTTAAACATAGTTGCATAAAATTTATTAAGATAAAAATTATAGATACCCTTTTCAATATTGTTGAAATCTGGAAAGACGATTCAAATTAAAATTATTTACTTTACAATTTATTGTATTGAAACTTATTCAAAACACATCTATTACCTACTTATCCGAATTCAAAAGAAAACAAAGTGCTTGAATCCGGAATTTTAATAAAAATATTAAAAATCTGTAAATTAATGAATTAGTTTTATTTAAGGGACAAAAATTCCATTCTGAATTACTGTCGAAATGTGTTGCTGAAGAAAGCATTTCAGTTTACAATGCTCATTTAAACGTCAATAAATATTTCGTTTTCAAATTGTTCTTTTCATTTTATAATTCTTCTATGGAACCTTTATACATAAATTTTATTGAAAACGAAATATTTAATAAAATTTTATCTAATGACGTTTAGCAATAAATCCATAATTGTTTGAAATATCGTGATACAAAATTAAGATTTTGCCGTTTTATATCTAATATGAATTTGTTAAGAAAATGTGATACGTATCCGCAACCAATATCCTGCAAAACTGTTATACGAAAATAAGTATTTTTAAAACTTTTAATCGAACTTGGCTTCTTTTATGTTTCCATAGATTGTTGTGTAATATATTTTTCACTCCCTTCCTGTTGTGGAAAATTAAATTTTATATTTAATTTTCCACAATTTTTTTGCACAATTCAGTTTTTTATATTTTTTAAATTTAAATTTTATGCGTATATAGAATATTTTAATGATTTCAGGCACTAATTTTCAAGTAATTAAATTAAATTTTGATTCCGTATCAATAATGTTATTCAGTAATGAATTCAATAATATTTCATTTATTTTACATGAAAGGCAAAAAGTAGAAAATAATGAAAGTAAAACTAGTACATCAATTAAAATTTGTCTTTAAAAACATTTTAATTCAATTTATTAATCTTGCATAATTATAGGAACATTAAATTTGTATCATTTAAAGACGTTTAAAGTACAGTTAATAGCCATCAAAAAACTGCAATGTCTAGCGCAAATATATGACAAAAAAATATTTAATCTTCTTACAATCACCCCCCCTCCTCCTCAAACCCACCAGTCAAATACACCTACAAAAGTTTTATCTACTAAGAACCCATCTATACTAATAGAGGTAATTTCAATGTTTTTGTTCTATTCAAGTTTTAACGAATAATTCAAAAGGTGCATTTCTTTCAGATGAAGCTAACGAATTAAATTTATATTGTTAAAAGTTAATATTTTAATTTTTGTTACCTCCGATAGATAACAACATTCAGGAGTAAATTAGATAAAATTCCGGAGTAAAGCAAATAAGATATTAGTAACACGTAAATTCCTTTGAAAATCTAATTCTTCAAACGCTTCTGATCTTATAATGGATTATCTTGACAAGATAAAAAAAATTCTAAATGTAAAAAAAAATCAGATTTTTTTTCATTTACATATAAATAAAAATCAAATCACTTAATTCTAATGAGTTTCCTTTATCCCATGCAAACCCAGTTTGATTTTGTAATCAATGTAAATTTTGTGTGAGAAGCCCGAAAGTAAAGTCAGGACATGCAATTCAATGTTAGAATACATATACAACTATAATGTCCTTTTCTATGCTTCATAACTCTCAAATTGCAAATGCATTTGTGAACTCTGCACGTCTTTCCTTCTTTACTATTTGAGCAAGAAAATTCTGAGTTGAATAGACTGAACTTTATATGAAACATTTTCGTACTCTTTGAGCAAAATTCATTGAATCAAGCAATTTAAGATTCAGATCTATCAGGAGGAAATTTTTCCTTTCAACCAGACCCGAACTTTTTGGAAGAATCTTTTCATTTCATTTTGAAGCAAAGTTGTAAAATATCTTCATTTTAATAAAAGAAAGGGAACGGGTCTCTTACAAAGTATACAAAGATATTTAAGGTACCTTTGAAGTCTCGTTTAATCAAGAAATTATTTACTCAATTTTTTGACACATCTAAAAAAGTTCCTTCTTTCCAAAACTTCATTCATAATAATAGAACAAAGACACTACTTTGTTTGAAATATTATGTACCAAAAAAACTGATTTTTTTATTTAAATTATTTTCTTTTTCCCAAACTCCGTACTAGTAGACGAAATTCAAATTCAATTATAATTCTATGAAATTAGAAGATTAGCAAATAATTTAACTTTGAAAAGATTACAATATTATATTATAATCAAAATTGCAGAAGATTTCAAAACTCTAACACATTAGAAATGAATAAAAATAATCGATTGTAAAATTCTTTCGATAAAATACCAACTAAAGTAATAGAAATAAAAATAATCAGTCTTCCGAATTTCTGCTGGAAAATAATTAATCTTGTTTTTACTTTTATTATTTTTTAAGTTCATTATTCATTATTGAAATTCATTCTTGCAGTCAAACTATTAATAATTCTTGCAGATTTTTATTAAAAAGCACAATTTCAAAACAGATTGATTTTCCAAATTTATTTGACAAAAACAAGCCTAGTTTATTGAGCAATAGCATATCGGAAAAAGTTGCTCTCTTTAACATTCTGGTGTAAACCAACTTGACCTTTTTCCTTCGACTTTATCTCAAAAACCTTAAGTTTTTCATTTTAATGAAGGGGGATATCCTTCTGGAACGTATGAAAAGCATTTCCAAACGTCTTTGAGTCCTCTTTTATTAGAATAAGAGCTTAAAAGATCCTCCACTGATGTCTGCAGAAGCATTTAAATTCATTTTTTTTCTGTTAAGCCTCTCTTTCCAAACCTTCATTTCATTCCTGACTGTCTTTCGGTGCTCTTTTGAACCCTTCTGGCAGGCTCCCTGTAGAATGTTTTGCATTCATTTATGAGTGCTGAGAAGAATTGTATCAAGTTTAACTTTGATTTTTTTTTTCTACCTGCCCCTGCTTTGTTTGAATTTTTGATTCTCTTTACTGAGTTTGTGGAAACTGAATCACCTTTCCCTTTTCCTCTTCAGATTATTTTCTGTTTCATATTCGACGTTTGATAAATTAGTATGGAACTCTAAATCAAGAGTCAAAAGTCCCCGCTTTTTTTTCCTCACTTTGATTGGGCTTAACATCCTGTCAAATAATTTTCATCTCATTTCCATATGAATGCGAAACGTTCGAACACCGAAAATCTAGGTTTAAGAAGAATCTAATTAAATAGATGTTGCTATTGTTTGGCAGGAAAGCTGTGCAAATACTCATACAACCTTGGATTGTATTTTATAATTGTTGGTTTTCCTACAACACAAAGAGAAAACTCGTCAAAATAAATTCAGGTCGAATGAGTTGTCGTCAGTGAATACAAATAGATTGCATTTGAATTCTCAATAAGCTTGGATTTTTTCTGCGTTTTCAATTATATATTTTCCTCACTTTAATTCTTAGACTATTTAAAATATTTTTTCAGAAAAAAATTAATTAATTTGACTATGTCTGTGAACTAAACTAGTAAAATATGTATGCTATCTATTTAAAAAATATCGCATAATAAACGAACTTTTAATTTTTTTATACCTTGATGTAAAGATACCATTTTAATTAAATAAGATAGAATATTTTTGCTGATCTCATATTCACTCAATCTGGTCCAAATATATTCATATATATTGTTTTAATATTTCTACGGTAATGTTTTGGTATTTTTGCTTTTATTATTGTGAAGAAATAAAATATTGTATTAGATTGAAAAATCCAGCAATTTGGAATCAAATAAGGTCTCTAATATACTCAAAATCTAGAGGAATTACACGTGGTTGAAGAATCCTTTCAGATAATTCTAGGATATAATTCATATCATTTTTTAAGCATATTATTTTTTGTACTTCGAAAGATGAGAAGTTTTTTTTTCTCCTAGAAGCAACTGAAGTGTGTATAATTGAAGTTTTACTGCATCAAATCTTCAAACTATCATGGCAAAATAGTTTCAGTAACTAACGTAGAATTAAAACTCAATGCATTGTTTCTGAAAAATATCAGCAACATAAAATATATCCTAAAATTTTAAACTCGTGTAATAAGTGAGGTTATAGCATATCTTAGTTTGAAAAATAATTCTAAATTTGAATTCTAATTCTATAGTTTGAAAAATAATTCTTAAAAAAGTTCAGTTGAATCTAATCCTGAAAACACATAGAATAATATCTAATAAATACAATAGTCAACCCTAGAAATGTATCTCATTTTTACATCTATATCTTATTGTTAGAGCTATAAAAACTTTGGTATTGAAATGAATATTGTATTCTAAAAATTAGAAGAGACCGAGGCAGGTTGACAACAATTCTTTAACAATTTTTTTAAATTTTTTTGGTAATTATTAAATAACTGATATGTGTTCAAAAACATTCTCACATCTTATGGGTAATCTAATAACAGTTTGGTACAGAATAAGAGATCAATACCAAGTTCAATGAACTAACTCTACGGTGCCGAGGGACCGGGATAGGTTGGCACCATATGGTCGGCATTATAAATTTGTATTTTTTCTTAATTATGCTTTTGGTATTTATTTACAAAGAAAATAAAATTATATATTCTAATTAGGAACTTTTATGAACTAAAGTTTAAATAATTAAATTTAACTAAAAAATGCACACTTTTTTCGGATTTACAAATATTTAACCAAGGTAAAACGAACTTATATGGAATTTACATTGGAAAAATGTTTTTTGTCGTTTTGTCTTTCCATTGTCCAAAGGCGGAGGAGGAACCATTTTTAAATCAGCCTAATGATTGAGCTGATATCTAAGCTTTATTGGAGAAAATAAATGCGTTCGCCATTTTAGAACTTTTCTTGAAGAAGCCCACTTCCCCTTCTTGGAGACTCTTTGGATTCAAACAAAACCTTTGATTAAAACTTAGAAAATATTTTTATCTTCAATTAACAATTTTAATAATACAAAATAATTAACCTCTGGATCTTGTTTCTAATATCAAATAATCCGATTTCTCAATCAAATCACAGTTGATATCAACATCGTCTCATCACCTGGAGATCTACCTCCATTCACTCTAAGAATGCAAGATTTGCCTCCAGAATTTAGTTTTCATTCTCTGCTTTTCGTCTTTGGCCACTTTCCTATTTTTAGGTCTTTCTTCATTTTCATTGTGTAAGACATTAATCTTGATTTTTAATCTTTCTGCCTTAATAGCTTGTTTTTCTGCCTGAAGTGTGTCCTTCCATAGGGTATCTGTCATAATAGCAGCTTGCCTCTTCCTTCGTCCTTTTTTTTTTACCAAAGGCTGCCATAAGACAATGGACATAGCCGTATTCTTCAAACGGTGAAACAGTTTGTGGAATCAAAGCTTCAAGATCTGAGGATGATAAAACCTGCAGTAGTTGAATGCCATTTCTTAAGCGGAATCAGTAGGCCTCAGATAAGAACAAATACAATCTAAAGTCGAAGAATCACTCTGAAATATATTAGATGTGGCTTGAGGACGGTCTTTTATGTAACTGGTAAGAAATTCCGAATCGGGAAACATGCCTGGATTCAATGGACTCTTTCTAGTAGCTGCAAAGCCGGCTGTTATATTGCTTTCAGTGATACCCAGTGGGAGAGTAGTCGCTATGATGCCTGGAATATCGTAAACCTTCATTGTTTTTCCAGGATTGTTTTTATGCCTTGAATCACATGCAATGTTCGCCTATTTCTTTAGAGGGCCATAAACACTGCGATCTAGAGGCTGCAGTTTATGGCTACAGTGAGTTGGAAAAGTTATCCCCACAATGTTCGCTTTCAAATAATTGAGTTCTGAAAATCGAAAGATGAGAATCATGATTGTCCAGTAGCAGTAGTGAAAGTCTTTCTTTTGTTGACTTCAGAACGAAATGTTCAGCAAAGGGCATCAAATACTCTTCCATCATCCATCCTGACGGATTGCAATATCCAGTGCTGCCTGCAGGTGCCCCATTGAGGAAATGATCTCGGAAATTCACAAGTGGAAAAATTAAGAGAGGAGGAATGTTGTTTCATGTAGCAGATACAACGACATCCAACGTAGCGAGAATTCCACTTTCTGTAGATGTCCTTTTGCCAATCTGTTTAATTCCCCTCTGAGCTACCACTCGGTCGAGTTTTTGGACAGTTGAGATCCTTGTCTCAACCATATTCCATATATCAGCAGATCCGAAACTGTACTTATCGTAACACTGCGTCAGACACTTTCCTTTTTAATGAAATAGCAAATAGGTACTCAAATTTTCGTACTTCTTTCGGACTAAGACCAAAATAAACATCTGACGCTTGTTTTACATATTTTGCGAGGACTGTTTCTTCCTGAAATCTGAAAATTTTTTCGTGTTAACAGATAACTGAAATTCAAAAGATAACCACTCCCGACTTTTGAAGCTTTTTCGCAGTAGCATTTTAGGAAACGAAAGGTGTGCCATAGTTTTCAGTGCCTTTGAATACCATAATTCTTTATGTAATATCGCTTTTACTTTCTGTTTCTAACCATGGCTCTGAAAAAAAAATTTGACTAGTAAATCATCGACATTATATTAAAAGCGCAAGGCCAAGCTACCCCGCCTGTGTCAATATACCCACCTCAACATCGACTCGGATTCCATTTTTGATTCAGAAATATTAAATTAATTAAAAGATGATTTCTCTCAAATACGTTCGTGAATTTCAAAATACTAAATGTAACAATCGAGAATCTTCATTGCTAATATTGTATATTTGGAAGAAAAACTAGTGAGTAGTAATACTTATTTTTCGGAGTAAAAAAAAATTGATCTTTAGTGTCTGTTGATTCAAATGAAATTGACTCAGCGTATAAAAACACACTTCCTGTCTACTTAATTCCCACATTTACTGCTATCTGGGGGGGGGGGGCTGTGCTCTTAGCAAAGTGTCAACTAGCCCTGATCTTCTCTACTTTTCTATGAAGTTCTAGAAATATTTATAACAATATCTATTCGTATAAAATAGCTATTCAGACATTTATTTAAAGATCACATAGAATTGTTTTCAATACTGTTTCTTTAGTTATATGAGCAATATTAATCAAAGAAGAATTACAATATTACTAACAGAAATATCTTTGAACTTTTGATAACCAAAGTTTTTAAAAATTACATACATAAGAGCAACATCTGTGGAATAATTTTTAAAATATCCCTCTTACTGGAAATAAAAACGCCAGAATCGAGTTAAAACTCTTGGAGAACTTCCAAAATCAATAAAAATATTTCAAGGGAAAAAAAGGAAAAAATATTATGGAATAAATATATTTGAGCTTCATACCTCTTAACACTCACACAAATATTCAAGAAACGGAAGTTTAGCGAGTTGAGATAATAACATGCTAAACACATTCGTTTTAGATAGTTTTAGAACGAGAATGAAAAATGGAATGCCATCAAAGTTCTAATTTACCCTTAATTTATCCCCAACAAAAATTTACAAACCACCAGTTCCTAATTGTTAATTTAAAAATTTCAGAAATCAACAAAAAAAAAACCGTAATGAAGTTTCCTTTATAGGATGGAAATAATCTTTACAACAGTAATTTAGCGAATCAACTTTTAAATTCTAATATTCAGAGGAAGAATAAGAAAGCCATTAGAGATCTTTCAATTCCTAATTATTCCCTTGAAAATATTATGAGTCTTCAAAATTAATGAAGTGACATCTTCGAACGGAAATATTCTTAACAGAATCAAATTAACGCATCATCTTTCGAACATAAACATGCATTGCTAATGGAATATCATTTATGAGCATAAATAACCTTAACATGATTAAATTAATGCATCTGTTTTTTGAATTCTAATATTCAGGAGAAGAAAAGTTTAGAAGGCCTCAATTCCAAATTATTTACGTAAATATTTTATAAACTAACAAAACCAATCAAATGCCATCTACAGCCAGAAATCTCCTTATCAAAATTGAATTAATGCATCAGCGTTCGAATTCATGCATTCAGAAGAGGTAAGGGTGCATCCCTTGTTAAAATCTCGTAGAAGAGAAACCGTTCCACAACATATCACATTTACAGGTGAGATCAATTGTCAAGAGAGGGAAAAAAACGTAGTTGAACTTCATTCTTCAAGTAACTCAAAACAGTTTCCTTAGATGTGCTTCTAGTGTTCCTTTCCTGATAATCAAGAGTATTTTTGGAATAAAGAGTTGAATCTCTTTAACTCTGTCTAATTAACTCTACTTCTTTCTTTGGTTTTCCGGATTGCCCGATTTCAATCTATTACCCACCACCACAACCAATCGCCCTAATCCCATTGATTGAATGCTAAATGGGGGGGGGGGGGACTTTTTCTATATCCCGAAAATTAAATCGCTGCTAACCATCAGTTAAATGGAAAGTTTTGGATTTCAGCTTTGACATTTGATAGATTCGATTTTTAGGGTAACATCTTGATGGTATATCTTAATATACGAAGGATAATTTAATTTACATTGATGAACCGTGAGTTATTTACAAACATTGTGAAAAGAAAAAGGGAATTATTCTTCCTATTTTAATTTTGACGATTTTTTTTCTCGAGTTTAAAAACTCGATATGTCTTTTTTTAAAAAAATTAATAGTTAAAGGAAATTGGAAAATGCTCAACGATTGAGTTAGTTAAGAATTTAAATATACGGGCATACACTTTTCTATGTAGCATATAAACTCGATGAAACAGATATTAGAAAAATTTAAAGTTTTTTTTCCGATGCTGATGAAGAATTTTTTTACAATGGAGAAGAATTTTGGAAATTATTTCGACCTCATTGATAAATTGATAAATCCCAATCATAGGTGAGCATGGAATTAAATCACTGCTAACCTTTAGTTCTAACCTTAATTTCTAATTACTACTTTAGATTAAATATCTGGATGTAGTGAATTCAGTTTTTAGAGATTGTATACCTTGATTGCTGAGAGGTAAATAAATTGAATTTATTGTGATGAAACATTTCATAGTGTATTGAAGAAATAACTCAGAACTAAAAATGTGAGTGTTTTTTTTCTTTGCTAGCTAGATGTAGAGTAAAGAAAAAGAAAAGGTTTATTTCTTTTTTTTATAATTTGGATGTCGAAACTTTCTCATTTTTAGATTAAGAATCTGAAAATATTCCTTCTCAAAAAATGAATTAAGGGAATTTAAAAGAATATTCAATAAGTTATAAAATTATTATCAAAATATAATGCTAAGTTAAATTTTTTACTCCGGTATGCTAATATGAATATGGATACTTTGAGTTTTATCCCCGTATATTAGATTTTCAATAATATAATTACTGAAATTGAATTATTGGCTTTAATATTGTTTCTTGACCTATATGAGATGGCTTTGTGACTTTTTTATTCTTATTCATTGAATGCTAAATTATAATCTACGAAGTGATTTGCTCTACATTCAGAAAATAAAAATGCTGCTGAGCATTAATTAACCAGAAAGTTCAGGAAATAGGCTATGTATGAGAATATGCTAAAATTCAATATGCTATAAAAGTTAATATGTTACATGTCAATATGCTAAAAGTAATTTAGTTGACTTAGAGTATTGACAAAATATAATAATAAAGAGGACAACTGAATGGAGTTTCTATCCTAATTTTCATTTTAATAATTTAATTTACATTTTAATATACTAATTTTCATTAATTTCGATAATTAATTATTCAAATTTTTAATCTAAGAATTTGATAATATGTTCTTACGAGCAAATGGTTATGATAAAGCGCAACTGTGAAAATTAAAAATTAAAATGAAGGTGAATAGACGAATGAGGATTTTATTTATCAAGGAACAGAAAAATTAACTAAATAATATTGCACAAAATTCAAAGTCTGAGGGCATCAACACAATATACTAAAAGGCGTTCATCATTCAAGAATAATGAGAGGAAATTGCAAAGTTCACAATCGCAGGTTTTTAAATCGATAGATCTTCAGTGAGAACCTTGAGTGTTTGTTCATTTCACAATCTGATCATTTCCCATCGCGATTTATCATCTTATCTCTTATCACTGGGACAATCTCTTATGGTGCATCGATCAAGTGTATTAAAAATGAGACTATCTAATCCGTGCGTTGCTTTTATTTGAAAGACGAATGATATATAAAAGAGCATTCTCAAATAGGTTTCGTGTATCTTTTAAACTAATATGTATTCATATGAGAACTTAAGTAATCGTGTGTGTGTGTGTGTGTGTGTGTGTGTGTGTGTGTGTGTGTGTGTG
>JAOUZG010053374.1:413000-435324 GCA_026289955.1 Argiope argentata | reverse complement strand
TGTGTGTGTGTGTGTGTGTGTGTGTGTGTGTGTGTGTGTGTGTGTGTAATGATTGAAATTTAAATGGTTGTGGGAATAATAAGACTTAAACTTACATTCACAAGATTATACGAATATAAATAATTCTGCTACAAAATTGGAGATAAAAATTATTATTGCTTCTGATTAAAAAAAGAAATGTACTAGTGGTATGGATTTTAAGTAGATATTTATTTTTAATGTAATGTAATTCTTCTTTTTCAATAAATTTTATGTTTTTTATCACAGAAATTTTGAAAATCTAATATTTCAGATTTTCGTCAATTATACCCTTGCGATGAAAAATCAAACCATGGTCTTTTTTTAACTTTATAAATATATCTTAACCATAAATGAAATATTTTGGTTTGTATTATAAACAAAATTGGGGATTTTTGTTTGATTTCTAAGATTTTAAATACCTCACTTTTTCGCTGCTTAATCAATTGTTATGGGAATTCTAAATTAAACACCAATTAATATTAATTAATAATTATCACGAGATTATAAGCATTTTATGTCTTTTTTCCATATTTGCCCATAACCTTTTCCTACTGTATACAGTTTAGTAAAAAAGTTTCATATTTAGTAAAACAGTTTCATATTTAGTAAAACAGTTTAGTGGTCATGTCATTCTTTAATAACACATTTCACGAAAAGAAATTTGTATTTGTTAAATGCTTCATCCTTAAAGTAAGTTAAAAGATCATCATTAAAGTAAGATAAAAGTAAGAAAACTATATAAATATATATTTCTTTTCTATTACTGTCACATTATTTTCCCCTTATTATTTTCAAAAAGCAACAAAAAGAAGTTCTTTAATTTAAGTGGTTATCTTATATCTATACTTATCAATTTCTGAACGTCAATACTTTTTTAAGGAAAGGGAACATGGTATTTTATATTTCCTTTTCTAGTGAGGCTTTCACTAGAAACGAACGAAACCAAGTTATACTTTTATCTTTTTAGATCTAACTACTCATTAATACCATTATGATTTCATTCTTATCTTCAAAAAGATATTAAATTCTTAGTTTGAAATATTATACAAAATAATTCGGATAAACATCCAAAAATTTGGTATCATTTATCAGCTCACAATAGTTGAAAATTTCCTTCACCTTGCCTTGTCAGTTTGTCAGATTACACTTTCTCACCCAATTTTAATCCAACAGTTAGGATCATTTGTGCTTTGCTTTGATCTCCTAGTTAGAAATACGTACCTAACTTGCTCAGTAGTCAAATACAAATATTTTCAAAGCTCAGCGTAGGGTGACAACGAAACAGCATTCAAATCAAATTAATGACAATAGGATTGTCTTAGATTGAGATAACGTTTCTAAATTAGTGCTTATTGCATTTCGAGAAGACTCACAAATACTTCATTAAGACGTGAACAAAGAGTGGCTTCGCATACGTAATCCTGCAACGTAACTTTAATGGTAAGCGGGTAGCTTCCCTTTACTAATTAGCAACCAACAGATGTTTCAAGTGATAAGTGCACGGGCAGATGCTTCGGGCCATACAAAATGTAGAACCATATTTATACTTCATCACTTATAATTTGATACAGATCTTTGAGATGCTAATCGTGCAAATTGCTGAGAGCTTCATCTAAAGTTAACGAAAGTGAAAATTTCGAAAATGTTTTTCGCTTTTCAAAGATGGATATGGTTATAATCCTTTGTAATCTTCACGGTTTAGTTTCAGAAGCTTTTAATGAGATCCCTTTTTGTAACGCAGAACGGGAAAAATGTTCGTTAGGTTAATAAATATAGTAGTTTTCTTTTATTTCCGGTAAATAATTTCTAAATAATAACCTTTACTTGTAGGATAAAGTAAACTATCAAATTTCCAACAAATATGTTACAGAAACTTTAAAGTCTACTTTAAAAGGAGAAACAATGGTAAAAAAAAAAAACAAAAAAATATTAAATGGCCATTCTTCTTTTACAAAATATTTCAAACATCTATATATTATAATAATTTACGAAATAATTTTATTATACCTGCTTTCCCTCTTTTACTAAAATTAATTATTTCTGCCGTTTATATATAATTTGAAAGGAGTCATTTGTAGGAGTAAAAAGGTATATGATTTATATCTTTTCTGTTTAAATAGTACGGCATTTTTAACCAAATTTAAGTACTGCGATTTCGAATTATATTATAAATTATTATGTATTACATTTTACAAGCGTATTTTATTACAAAAAAATGAAAATTCTTTATACTTTAGGCGCAATGCTGTAGGTTTTATTCCCTAAACCAATACAGTTTTAATAAACTTAAGGATATTAAGCAGTTACGAACAGGAATGTATAAAGTTTTATGGTAGTAACCTCGGAATGTAAAATGAAAAGGGAAGGGGGAGGAAGAAGTGATTTAGAAAATTAAAGTGGTATTGATTTTCCATTCGAAAGTGAAGGCCATCTGACCACTAGGGAATTGTACTTCAATTGAGGTTTCTATGACACAACACCGGAGAAGAAAAGGAATTCTCATTTAAAAAAATACTCTAGCAATCTAAATAATAAATTTGACACTCGCTGATAAAAAATAAAACTCGCTGAAGATCTCGCTTTCAAATTAACTTCAAATCAATCAAATACAAATAAATGATTTATTTTTCTTTATTGAGAAATCCTTTAATAAATATCCCACACTCATTTCTCAATAAAACTTGGATTCCCATCAAGAAAAGGTTTTTATTTGCAAGCTATATTTAACAGCAAAAGTCATGGAGATTGATTAATAACTTTTTGTCAAATCATGTTTTTTAGAAACCTTCAAAATTTAATACTTTTCTTTCTCGTCTCCGAGTTTTGTTGATGTTAATAAAAATATTAACAAACCTAATCTCACTGACAGCCTATTTTTAACCATAAATAAAAGAGATTCTTAATATACTAGCCTTTACCCGCGACTTCGTACGCCAGGAAATTTTGATGTGTATGCAAGAGAACTGGCGGTCTTAGAACAATGTAAAATGTTATCAAACTGTATCATTATGGTGCTGTTAAAAATAATTTTTGCCAAAAAAAATTTTATCCCCAAATTTTAGCGAAATGGCCGAATGTAGCTCGGATGGCATTAATAACGTTTCCAATCATAAATTTTCGATGAATGCTGCAGTAAATCAACGGAAATATAGAAAAAAATCAATAAATGCAAAAACTGGAATGCACAATTATCGAAAATAATGAAAGTAGGCGAAAGGATTATGTCAACCCGAAATAATCAAGAGAAGTGAATAGGAAAGATCGAATTACAATAGCATAAAAAATGAAGACAATGTAAACCGAAATAAAGCTCTACCAAAAAATTGCTAACCTCCCAAAGCACCAAGAGGTTCTATACCAAAGCTTAGCACACACAACTAACCTAAAAACAATTTATTTACTGTGCGTACTTTAAATTAAACAAAAAAAAAAACAATTTTTCAAAATCGTTTTAAGGATTAATTTTTTTAAATTTGCTTTGTTATGTTTTATTTTGGTAGTTTTACTTTAGCCGGATGCATGCAAAAAATAGCCAAAAATTATAGAATTCTGAAAATTTCTTACAGCAATTTTAAAGCGAAAATTGCCAAATAATGTAAAAATCCACCAAATTTCTTTGGCAATTTTTCGTTTGCTCTCGTCTAATGGAAAAGCGTATTTTAACTAAAAAATACTTCAGAATGAATCCGAAAGATCGATAAATTAGCAATGTTTAGTTTTAAATGCATCAAACACTAAGAAAATAAACAGAATCATTTGAAATAATCGATCGAAAACATGTTAAGTCTTACTCATTTGGTGGGGGGGTGAAGATCTTTGACGAGAAAGTTAGTTTTTAATTAATAAAAAGTTAACTGCTCAATTAACCGGAATAAATAGTAGCCTATGTTTTATTCTAGACTTTAATCTACCACTGTGCAAAATTTCATCCAACTTCATTTAGCCATTCTAGCGGGAATAAATAACATCATCCATCCATCCAAACTTTCACATTTATAGTAGTAGTATAGATATAAGCTGTAGACAGCTTTGGTTGGTTTATCAGATTTAATGAAACGAATCCAGATATGGCTATATTGCGGCAGACATATAGTAATGAGATGAGAAACAAATATTTTAAAGAATTCTAAAAAGATTCAATTAAATCAGAAATCATTTAAAAATTCCTTAGTAAAGTTATAAAACAGTATTTTGTTGGATTTTATCAAAACACCAATTTAAGGTTAAATAAGAGCTTTATAAAAGGATAGAAACCAAGAGTTTAAAAAAAGTTTAAAAGGATGGGATTTTCCATATCCAGAATTCACCCAGCAGTGTGAAAAGAAACTTCATTTCAAGTTTGACTAATGCATAAAAATTTATGAATAGCTCATTTATTACACTTAAAATTATTAAAAACTTTTTTTATTTATACTATGTGTAAAATTTTCATATCACATAAAACAGAGCACAGTGCAATTAGAAGAAATTTCGAGGATTACTCTTTCAATATCACGATAAGTGATATTAATAATATTATGCAAATTATTTTCGGTCCTAATCTATAATCTTCTCCCAAAAAAGTCTCATAATATGCTTGAACTGAAGATTACGAGAAAGTTTATTCAACATTTCCAAAAAAAGGGATTTTTTTCTCTTTAAAATATTTCTTGAGGAAATAACTCACAAAAATCAGCATGTTGTGATGAGCGGGAAATTTTCATTCCAATGAATACATGTCTACAGAAAAACTCTTCGGAGCGGAAGGAATCAATCAATAAATAAAAAACCATCGTTTGTCAAGCGCCTCATCCAAATGCCTTTTCCTCTTTTCGTTTAGTTTTTTTCTTGCATTAGATTGCTTCCTGCCTGATTTAAGCAAGTTGATACAAATGAGGCAAAGGTTATAAGACCGTTTGTTACTTTCCAGTCAGTTATTTTCTTTGGGGGAACAATATGTCTTTTTTGGCTCACAAAAGGAAATTAACAGAAGAAATGCTCTTGAAAAGAAAAGAAGCTATAGTGTCTTTAGAAGAGGCAGAAAGGAAATTTTAATTAAATAATTGGAATATCAAAGCTCTTTTAGGTTAAGTTTTAGGACTTGTTGAAAATATCTTTAGAAAAATATTTCCAATCTTCAGAATTTTTATTTCACTATTGTCAAACATTTAATTTGAAAGCTTATAATCAAATGTCAACTACGCATAATTTGCCATGGTAATGAAGGTACACTTTAAAAAATGTTCTTAAATTACAACTTGTTAAAACTGGAGATTATTTTATTTAGAGATTGTTAAAACTAGAGAACTAGAGATTATTCCAGGAGATATTTATAGATTACTCTACATAGTGAAACTAATAATAATATTTATGTTCTAATTATAACACCTTGAAGGATATAAAACAAAGAATGAAGTCCTTAGGAAAAGCATAGAGAGAATTTTAATATTTAAATGCTGTTCAAACCAGTTATAATTCTTTAATGAATATTGTTTGTGTCGTTTTAAACAAACGATTAAATATTTCTTCTTTACAAGTATTTTCATTTGTTTCCCATTCGAACGAAAATAATTTCCTTTTAAAAGATAAATAAAAGTCACATAATAACTTGACCAAATAATGGCCTTTCTAACATTGCTAATTACTGTTATATATTGAAATAATAAGTAAGGAAGAATTTTCATTTCAGGAATTGAATTAACAATTAAATAACTTAATAATTATATTAACTCTTAAATTTGAATTTGCCTTACATTGGAAAAAACTTTTAATAGGTACAAACTCATATCCTCAAACATAATATAACAAACAATAATTATTTAATATCTCGATTGTTAAAAATTGTATTGAAAATGACTAATTGATAAGACATAATATTAAACCATCGAACGAAAATATCAAAAGATATAGTATTATTGACTGAATAGAAACAGGTTACCTTTGTATGTGGGTGCAATTTAGTAAGCTTAGTACTATATTAAAAGTATCATCATTTAGCAATTTCTTTTTTCAGAAAACATCTAAATGTTGATCAAGAATTATTGGTTGCCAAGAAATATTGTTAAATAAGTTTTTTATAAAAGAATTCGTCATTTGCATCATAGCGGTATTTGTTTCATATAACAAGCTACTCATATCTACAATAATAAAGTAAAATAAGATGAAAAACATTTTTGCATTATAATTTTCTCGTCTAGTTATTCCTCGTACCTATTATTCATTCTCCATTTGCAACTAATAGTGGAGCTGAGATGGCTAAATACTCATTTCGAAGTGGTTTCGTTTTCATCGCCTGAGAGTCCAGTAGAACCCCCAGTGTTAGAAAACTGCATTAGCTGTAAATGGGATAGGAATTGGCTGAACTTTTGATTACACAATACGTCATGAGTCCAGTAAAAGATGCTGTTACATTTTTTATTAAAACATCTATAGTAAGCAATTTTAAATCTCTACGCTAATACATTAACAAATTTTCCTTCTTGACTTGGACAAATATTGAACCTGAATGATAAATCACTGTCTTCAGGGGTATATCATTCAGTGGTTATCTATCATCGAATTAAAAGCCTGGGCCTAAGAGCAGGGGAGAAATACCACCAAAATACGGATTTAAAATGCAGTCTATTCATTAAATCAATTTAATAGACAAAGAAATGTTCTATTGAAATCATTTTATATTAGAAAATGAAATCATAATTCAAAGGCCATTACAGAATTGGCGTGTGTTTCTCGTCTCAAATAATATTAGAAATCATCTCATCTTAAATGATTCAGTCTTCGATTTGATTGATTTTTTGTTCTAGTTTTTACTGTTATTATTATAATTTGATTTCAGCCAGTCTATGTCTAGCATTCAATGATATTTCATGTAAAACAAAACTGCAGAGCAAATTTAAATAATGTTTACCTAATACTTAAAGTTTGTACAATTAAAACATCCAATTATTTTGTACATTTTTAAAATAAAAGAAAGAAGCCCCAAGTTTTCTAGAGGTCATTTTTACAATGAAGAGTAAAAATAACTTGCTTAATCGAAGGTTTTAAATCGCACATCTCGACATATTTTGATTCTATTATTTTTCATTCTGAACTACTTCTTCAGAAATATTTTTATACAGCATGTAGTTGGACAAAAATTTTATTTCTGACTTGCAATTTGAATTGATTTCTCACGTAAGCGGTTATATTGGTTAAATAATAGTAAGCCTCACGACCAATAAACAATCCTTTTAATGACTACTTTACTAAGTACTTAGCTCCTATTTACGAAGATCTAGCCTCAGTTTGCACCTTCTAATGAAATCTGCCTATTTTCAAATCATATTGAATGTTTGTTATGTTTTATTTGATGATTATTTTGAAATAGATATCAATAAGAAAATGTTTAATAGTAATGCTACTTCTAAACCTCTTCATATCCCTTTTCTAGAGCTTAGAAACAAGACAAGGAAACTTTTTATTTGACAGTTCTTCGAATTTGTTAAATATATTGCTTTTCAACAGCATTCCTTTTAAAATAAATGAATAGATGTGATATTTACAAAGGGAAAAAGTTATCAGAACTGTTCATTTTCCTTTCCTTCATATACAAGCTGTCAAACAGAATGTTAGCACCTATGTTATGTAGAGTTAAATGATAAATTATAGTTTTATAAAATATAAATGGCATCTATTTGGTAATAAAAAATAATGTGTTTTTTTGTTGTAAAAAAGTTACTTCATCTCAATTATTATAAATAAATCTACATCAATAAAAGCATTATAGACTGGTTTAAAATGTTTTTGCAATTCCAAAGAACATTTTCAAAATTCAACTACGTTTTATTGTAAAAAGAAAGGGAAAAAAGATGCGTCTTTAAATCATGGACTTACTTTATACTCATTCTTCAATACTTTACTCCAGAATATTACACGAGCAGTTTGGATATATTTACAGCCAGCAGGAAACAATTTGACACCAGAAATATTGAGCCGTAACTAAAAGGTAAAGCAATGTCTTTGTCAGTCATTCAGACCTGCGGTAAAAATTGAACTCAAACAGCTGCGCATATCGCAGCAGATGTTGGTGCAGTTGCATTCCTGCCACTATAGCTACTTCGAAAATTTGTGTCGAAGAGAAATTTCCCCTAAAGAAACTCGATTTTGGGTTTGGTATTCTGGAAGAAACCAACATCTATTGTCAATGGCTATTTCTACAATTGATTTACATTACATTTGACATTTTTTGCGCATTTGAAAAGTTATAAAGTTAATCAATTCTGTTAGGAAAAAAATTGATTAATAATGCGCTTTCCACATCCAGTTTTGACTTTTATACTGAAAAGTTTGACTTTTTCTTCCCAAAAGTATTTTTGATAAAAATTGTAGAATCGGAAGCCACACAAAAGATCGAAGTTAAAAGATACATGGATTCATTTCATTAACATTTCAGTTCCAGAGGGTTGAGTAGTAAGATAGCAAAATTCAAGAAATGATCGTGAAATAATTTTTTTCAAAAATAGTTAAGGGATTTTATTTTTATTCTTATAAAATAAAAGTTATTTCCCTGAGATTTTTTGACGAACAAATTAAAGCTATTTATTTATTTATTATTTTGATTTTAAGAATATGATTATTTACAGTGAAATCCAACGTTTCATGTACAGTTGGAGATTATGAAATGTTTCTTTCGTTTTTTTTTTTTCAATATAGTACTGACATCAATGTCTTCATTTAATAATTAAAAATGATTTGATAATAAAGTTTTGATTGAATTGATTAAAATAATCTAACTTTACCTGATCCATTCGAATCTTAAAAATAAATTGTTTGATCCAAAGGAAATATTGCCTAAACATAAAAAAAAACTTTAAAAAACTCAAATTAATCACTTTAATTGTAATTAAAAAAGAACTAAATTGTCTAATTTTACTAACTTTAATAATCCTTCTTTCATTCTTCATTTTTATTATCATAAATAATTTATGCTTTCATTAATCGTGAATAACTGAAAATCTAAAACTCTAAATAAGTCTTTTTTTGTATGTTACATAAATATAAGCATACCTTTCACTTTTTATTTTTTGCTAAAAAAGTTTTTTAAGAATTATACAAATACTACCCACATCAGAAAGTAAAAATTATTCATCCAATCCTTTGAATTTTTAATTCATCAATTATATAGCTCATAACTTCTAGCCAGCATGTAACTAAAGGATTCCTCCAAGGGTGATGCCTCCTAATAAATATCGCATCGTGAGAAATAATTTATGATAAAGAATAGCTTTTGATTAAAATTTCATGAAATATTAGCATTTGAATCCCCTCAAGGTAACGAATTAGCGGGATTTGCCTGTACATGTTTTATGGAGTAATTTGCTTACTATTCAACACCTACGACTTCAGTGACTAATGATACGAGCATCACCTCTATTGATCGTGGAACTGTGAAGTGCGGTTTCGTTCGTTCAGCATTGAAGTTATTAATCTGTAATGTTAAATCCTATTATCCGCAAACGGGAGGTGGGGCGAACTCGGCATTAATACTCGCATAAACACTACCAGGAAATAATGAGAAATATCCTAGGGGTGATTCAAATAATCCACGAATCAAAGGTTTTAATATCTTTAAAAGCAAGTTTCTGCGGATGGAATACATTGATGTGCTTGTAATTTTTTTAGAATAATTACTCAAAATTTGTTCCTTATGGTCTCAGATGTGCTATTTGTTATTAATCTAGTTGACTTATTCGCAAGATTGTTCTTACTTATAGCCATAAGTCACATTTATTGTGTAAACGTAAGGTATATAGATATATAAAGTGAAGAAAAGGAAAGTTTTTACTTAGCACATATTTCAGCAAAATGCATACAAAGGCCATGAGAGTAGTGTATGAGTAAGAAATTAGTGTGAATTTTCTGTCTACATATCATGACAACATTTAATCACTCTTCTGTGCCCCAATGACTAATGTTAGGTTCAGCACTTGTGTTGATCGCTGAATTGTGGCTAACTGCCGTTTATTCAGAGTCGAAGTTATTAATCTGTAATGCTTAATCATATCATCAGCAATTGGGAAATTGAACATACTCTGGTTTATGTTTTCATAAATGTTAAAAGGAAGTAATGAGCAATTCCCTCGAGGGGATTCAAATAATTCACGAATCGGAGACTTTTCTATCTTTAATATCATTATTCTAAGGACTGAATTCTATCATGTGCTTCTCAACTAGGGAAGAATAAAATTCTTCCCATTGTCTTAACATGTAATCTGTTTGCATTATATCTTAAATTTATTTTCCCTTATTAATGTGTTTCATGTAGTGCTCAAAGAAGGAAAAGAAACAGATATAAATGCATAACAAATTCATGAAAATATTTAGAAAGGTCTGACACAAATAGTTTTCATTCTTTTTTTTGCAAGTATAAAGTCAGAGTAATATGTACTACCATGTTCAAAAAGCTCCCAAACTTTATTATTATTTTCCAAATTTAAATTATTTCCTTCTGAGAAAATGAAGATTATCATTTGTCTGGTACTCTAAGACAATGATTACAAATATTAAAAACTTTCTTTCTCGAAGAATATATATGTCTGGATAATTTGGATTGCTGGAATTCTGTGCATAGGAAATTTTTTCATAATCACAAAAAAAACAGTATTTCAAAGTGTTTAAACTTCTTCCTAATTCGATGAGATGCAAGTGAAAGATTCTTAGAAGTTGGGTCTTAATGCTCCATTTTGATCCTGTAACAGCCCATAAATCTCTTCTTGTGTCAAATTACATATCAAAACGTCACATTCCTGAAGCTCCACAACCAGCCAATTTTTCTCATCTTCACTCATGTAATTTTTTTTCCTTTAATGAAGAATGCATGTAAAAGCAAAGATTTATCAATTCCGAAGAAGTACGAAGAGAAGCTCACATAGCGTTGGAATAAGCAGCGAAAGAAATTTTGCTATATTCATTTGTATCTTTAAATGGAAGATAGCAAGAATTCATATTTTCCCAAAGGCTAATTCCTTCGAAAAAAGGTCCAAATACGCAAATTCTATACATACTCAATCTTCCTCGTTAAAAATTTTCAGGAAATTTCCGGGTGTAACATATTTTTAAAATAAAGGTCAGTTGGCAACAAACTAAAATAAGACATGATGGTCATGAAATGCACTTAAGGAATAGGAAAAAGTAGATAAATATAATAATGAACGATAAAAGTGATTGCATGTAAAAGAACAAAGCATAATTTCAGCAAAATATATTCAATAGAGCAAAAAATGGATAAAAATGATAAAACTAAAATAACTATTCTAATTTTTTGTCAGTTATACTGACATATTATGCATATGGTTAATTTCAGAAAAAAAGAGAAGGTGTTTCTCTATCAGTTTTCAAAGAAATAAGGGCTCATTTTGCTGTTTAGGTCTGATTATTAATATTTTTAAAATTATGCTGAACTAAGCCGAAAAAAGGCATTTTTCATCTTTGTCTCTGATTTTTGATTTTGTGTCTGATTATTCCACAACAATGCAATATCAATAAAGAATTAAAAAGCATAAAAAACTTGACTTTTTGCTGCACGTATATTCTAAAAGATCAAGTGAGTTTAAACTGTTACAGCTAAAGCTAACTCAATATGAACATTAAAACTTGGTTTATATGTCCAGATACTTTACATTACTTAAGTTAAATTATTAATGCACTTAAAAATATATTACAGTTTCCATTTATTTTCATAAATAGATAATATTAATGAGTAAAAATAATGCAAAACTATTTCCTAGGGAAAAATTTTATGATCTGCAACTTTTTTATGGACGTATGTTCATCTGAAAAATTCTGAACACGAAAAAAGTCATAATTATTGATCCCCCTTTATTAGTATCGATTTGAAATTTTAAAAATAATAAAAACTTCTTTAGAGTAAGAAATGGAAGAAAAAAATCTATTTTCATTTCGCTTGAACAAAAATTTCTCTTCATGACTCCGTGACAGTGAGATAAATAATATATCGGTAAGAAAAATTTCACATTTTATTCGCACACACTTTCAGTTTTGTTTTATAAATGTTATCCCTTTTTCTTCAAAAACAATTTTCTTACTCCAAGGTTATATTCTAGGGGCGTTGCAAATCCAATCTTAAATCTTTTATGCCCAACTCTTCGGTACAAATTTCAACTGACGTTTACGTAGACCATGAATTTTTGCACTCAAACCTAATATCTTGGAAATATCGTACCATTGTTGGAGACATAAATAATAAAATCCTTTGAATTTTAAAAGATTTATTTTCAAAATTATTTTTATACAAATTGGATATGCAGTTGCTTTATTATCATTATTTCCTCAAATGATTCACCAGTTATTAAGGCATAAGAATAAGCAGATAACTTGCTGATAAATAAACATTTAATTTTACTTGACATATTTGTTTTATTTAATTATCTGCTTATTTATCATCGTATATAATTGTTCATTTTATTTATTCTAATTTGAAAAAAACATTTGTATCATTCTTCATATTTCAAAGTAAATTAGAAAATTCGTTTTTTTTTCATGTAAATCTAACTTACCAATTTGGCATATTTATGCTGATTTGAACATAATGTAATTTACCAATATCTAAAATATTGCAGATTATAAAATGTAAACCAAATTAAAGTAACATACTCAAATGAATCGTATTAAATTTCAAACAAAAACTTTCATTCATAAGTAATTGTGATATAAGAATTGTAGAATTAAAATATGTTAAAATTATTCCTTTTTCTGTAATTGCAAATTTTTACTAAAAAGATACTTAAGGATGGAGAAACTATAAGAAAAACATAATTTTCTCTTTACTTAAATTTTGATAGATAAGACATTATAGAGTTTTTTTAAATCCATAATTATAATTTAGATGCAATAAGAGAATAGTTTTATTTAAATTAATGAGAATAATATTGAATCGTGCATGAATAATCATTCTACTTGAATAATTATAAATTTATTTATCTTAAATTTTAATATTTATTTCAAATGTTAAAATTAAACCCTTTCAATATATCTTACTGAAAGGGGAAGTTTTTTCAGCATACCGCCCCTTGAGAATGATATATATGATACATATCAGATTTAGTATAAAAACGAGACGAGATATTTTTACGAGTTAAAAACGAGATAAACGAGATTTTTTTTATATTCGACAGATAGTGTTCGAAAGACAGCATTCATTTATGTAGTGCAGCATTCTCATTAAGACAGCATTCATTTATGTATAATCTTTCTAAATTCAGTTAAAACCCTATATAAGAACGATGACTTTTTTTCTATTAATTTTTTATCTATCATTGTGCAGTTTTCATGCAAAAGTATAAAACTTCTCTAAAAGGAATATTGATTGATATATTATCCTTCCATAAGGCATTTCAAACACATTATAAACTTATTCACTGTAAAGAACCTACTGCATTAGGCCAAGTTTCAAACTACTCGGTCTGCTATATGAGTAGTAAGAATTTCCTGTTTTTGAAAGTAACGCCGAAAAATTTTATTATTAAGGAAGTATTTTCGATATTCCGTTCCTAAAAGCAGCTTTGTATATGTGATATTTAATAAAATTCGCTAAATTTTAAAAATTAATGCAATTTGTATTTAAAATGTTCCATGTTGACATACATCTAGATATTCTTCTCTGTTATATTGTTTTTATTAAATTGAACTAAGAAAATATTTATTTTTGCTGTATACCTTTTAGATGTGTTATAATCTGAAAGTTTCTCATCGGTAATTCTATTTCAGGGATTTTTCGGTTAAATTAAATAATTTATTCAGAATAATTAGTAAGTCTAAAAATTTAAATGATCTTCGATAACTGATATACACAATAATAATTTAAAATATATTACTTTCATTAGTCACAAAATTGTAATTTTATTCTTCCGAAACTATTCATTTTCAGAGCAAAATAATTTCATCTCAAAGTTGTAGGACCTAAACAGACACTCACAGCTCCGGGATTCACAATTTTCCATATAATATAACGTAGTAATCTTATGAAGATTTAAAATACAAATGTTCTGGAACTTAAAAAAATACTCACCTGATCCTAAAACAGTCAGAGTTGCAAGCAATGAGAATGGTTATTTAACTGCGTTGTTTTCAGAAAAAAGGTTCCAATGCTGTCACAATGTTAGAAAAAGTTTCTAACTTTGATAACTTTCTCAAGTGTTTCAGTCGAGTCCTTTCGTCTACAATATTTAATATTCAAAAAGTTCATACAACTAATTATGATTTTAAAATTTCTACAACTAATTATTTAACTACATGCAATCCCATTGGTGCCAGAAAAAGCCTTTTGGTTAAACCCCGAAGTATCAATTTAATCAGGGGACGACTGCTACACGGAGGTCCGGAACTCTTACATTGTTCTCTCAACACAAAATATGACCAAGAGCTTCAAGATAAACGATCTGCTTCGTAGGCTGCCGGAGAGAGTTAGTGAACAGATGCGGAAAGATGAGGAAGAGCAAAGGGATGCTCTCGCACATCCCCATGTGATTCTAGCTACAGCAGCGCCCTCTGTCTGCCAGTGGACTGTAGGAAGCAGACCTCAGATGATTCCAATCTTTCCTACTCACTCTCACCCTTTCTACTCATCGGAAATTCAGTTGGATGAATCATCTAAGCTTCTATATTGGAAATGGAATTGCCTTCATTTATTTTCCAATTTTTAATGCACAAAATCTCCATACATTGATCAATATTTTAAAATTCATGTAGAGATGAGATTTAAACCTCTGATGCGCAGATATCATTTTGCGTATCCCTTTTTGAGAGCGTCTTATGGCAAGAAAACAGTGAAATATTATTTGAAATGGAGTGAGTTTTTTCTTCGATGAGCTTAGCTTTTCATTTTATGACTCAGACACATTTTCATTTAAAAAAAACTGTCATTCGAAAGAATGAAGTCCTTCTTTCGATTTCCAGTGAGGAAAAAATGGAGAATTCGGATTTTTTGTTATAATTTCGTATTTTTCAAAATAAACTAAATCAGAATTATTAGTATTTCACTTTATCACTCGTATATATTTTCATTGAAAAAATATTATTCTAAAGACAAAGTGATCTTCTTCATTTCCTCTTAAAGAAAGAATAATAATTAAAATATATTCGATATTTTTATATAAAGATATGTTTTTGGAGCTTAACTATAAAAGAACTAATAGTAAATAAACTTGCCTAGATTTCTTTTGTACTATCTGTATAATATTTTGTAAATGGAGGTCAGGCACAATATTTTACATTCATACTTTAAACTGATGACATTATCCTTTTGTTTCTTTTAAAGTTTACATGAGGCAAAAAGTTTTGATGCCAATGCTGTATCTTAGTGTCTGCCATTGATAATATTTTCAATTATATTACATGAAATTTTTCTCACTTTCAATCCAAGCAAGGATTAACGATCAAACCTAGTGGAAATATTTGCAGTCTGGCCTTTATTTGAAATAGGGATTTTATGTTATATAATTATATTCAGATATCTCTCTACTATTATAGTTTATTATTTATATCGATAATGCACTTAAATTCTCAGCAATTATATTTAAAGAGAAGATTCTATTATTTTTCAACAATGTTTTTCACCAGCTAATTTTTCATTATGCTCATTCAAGTTCAGGGTTAACCAGTAAAACAAATTACTTCGATACACACTTAAACTTTTAATTTATTTTTATGGAATTTTTTATTAAAAATTATTAATGAATAAAGAATGTTTTCATGATTATTGAAATAAGGGAATTGATCCTAAGAAATTTATTAAAATAATATCCAGTATTCAGAATAAACTAGTGAGCTGCTATTTATCAAGTGTTTCTGGTTATAATACACTTGAGATTTACCCTTGTCACTAAGAACCAGATTTCGTAGACACAAAAATCATGAAAGCATTTTATTTGCTATCATATTTTTATAAAATTTGCATAAACGCCATTTCAAATTGAAGTGTTCATAGAAAGAATTCAATCCTCTTCTTCGTGCTTAACTGGACTATGTATAAAATGAAGTGTGATAGATAGCTTACGAGCACTGCGGTATTAATGATGCTGATTGAAAGAACTTGAGAGCTATATACCCCTGAAAATCTTTTTGGGTTTAATGAAAAGGGTTTAAATGAGAATATGAAACAAGTAATGGCTGATTCCCCTCTCAAGAAATATGAGAATCATGAGTACTTTATTTTCTCAAGTATAAACTAAAACACTCATTAGTTTCTTCGTTCCTATTTTTGAATTCGTGACAAATTCCATTCCACTAACAAAGGGAGGCCACGGGATTGAAATATTATTTCGGGATGAGATTTAGCATAATGATGTTCAATCATGAAAATATTAAAAGTAATGGCCAGTCGATATCAAATGGTCTTCAAACTTTTGATAAAGCTTATATACTGATAACTTGCGAGGGATAATGGATATATTCCACCACTTAAAATGTTCTTATCTTCAAAAAACGATGATAGAGCATTTTAAACAATGAACAAGAGTATATTTATTTTATATAACAAGAATAAAAACAGAAGGGGTTGAGTTGAGAAAGAAATACTCAGCTCCATATTGCATAGTGGGTAATGATATCGTGACACTTGCAGTACTCCCCTTCGGAACCGAATATCGGTTATTATTCGACCGGATGAGTAAAGCGAAATCTGACTATTCGTCCGTATTTAGTTTGATACCCAGGATGAGTATAAAACTAAATATGGTACAGTTACAGTACGTTTCTGCCCCTGAATGTCCAGTGCAAAGACTTTGTGCGTTCTCAGCAAGAACTTGTATTGTCCATCGTAGGGCTATTCAAGGGGTCGATTAATTGAATCTCGTCGGACGAAAACGTGAGTCGTTGAACCAAATCTTTGTGCAGAAACGCCTTGAGTTTTGCATCATTAGAAGCAAGAAGTGGCTGCAAACTCTGTATATTAGTCTTTATTTGACGGATGAATTCTGGAATTGTGGGACTAGTTTCCCAAAAGCGAAAAAATTCACCAGGAAGACGGAAGGGTTAACCGTAGAGTAGTTCTGCTGGGGAAACACTTAAGTATTCTTTGAGGCTAGCTCGGATACCAAGAATAATCATTGGCAGGATACTCCTCCAACGTGATGCAGAAAAACAGGAGCATCTAACAGAATCTTTCCACCATGCCATTTGAAGCAGTATGATAACTTGTCCTTCGAATCCGCTGCGAGCCTAAAAATAGTGTAAATGCCTGAAATAGTTCAGATTCAAATTGTGAACCACGATGTATTATGATTTCAGGTATATCAAATCTTGCAATTCAGACTTTGAGAAATGTTTCAACCCAAGTTTCAGCTTTCATATCAAGAATAGAAAAAACTTCCAACACCTTGAAAATCTGTGAACGCATGTGAGGCAGTAAGAATGACCATAAAATGATGATAATGGACCCACTGTGTCGAGATGAGTTTAGCTAAATACTGCCTAAATGAGAGTAAGTTTTCCGACCGGAGACTTTGAATGTCTCGATATTTTCCTTTTTTTGGCATTCGATACAGTTTTTAGGAAATCGAATGTAATATTTCTGTAAAGAAGGTCAGATAAATCTGTCTTTTATTAATTTAACCATATTTTTAATTTCAGGATGAGATAAGCAATGGATGCTATAGAAAACAATTTTCCTGAAAGTTTCTAGAATGTAAAGAAGTATACTGCCTATTGAAAAATCACCCATCAACTTTGATCCTCAAGCAAGTTCAATAGGTTTTAGTTTCAATCCTAAACCATTTTCCATTAAAAACGTAAGGCTATAATCGAATTTCTGTTCCCCTAGCCATGCTTTCCCATTATCAATTTTAATTAGCTAAATAATTTCAGCTACAAGAGAAACTGCGTTAGAATCACCCGAAACGCATTTAACCGTTTAACGTCAGGTGTGCCAAATTCCGCACATACCACCAGAATAATTTTGCCTCAGTAGCTAAGTGAGTTATTCCACAATAACCCATTGTGACGTTTTCGGCACATTGGTATCTGCCGACAGCATTAAGTGGTGCCACCAAGCGGGGAAAGGTAGAACTCCGACGTCGATCGGAATAAGTCGAAGCAAACCACGTGGAAGATAACCTACTTGCTGTGTTTTTCTTTTAGTTTTTGGCTTTCATAGGTAAGTTGATGTGTTTCTAAAATTTATTTTGTATTCTTTATGGTTTTCCTTAATGTAATATGTAATCGTGACATGTTAATGTTTCAAATTATTTGAAATTGAAGGAAGAATAAGTGTGTGATCAATTCGTCCCTCTGGACTGTTACGGCAATGCAGCAACGTAAGTCAATAAATCGCCTCTGAAACCTAATTTCTAATATTTTATAAATATACTTGATGATCTTGTCGTATTTATATAATTGAGAATAAAGAGTAGTTAAATGGCTAGTTATAACATTTATACTTGGCATTGTTAGATATAGTATTTGCACCCTATTGGCATTTCAGAAAATGAATCGTGTTAATTTTTATGGTAAAAGGAGGAGGGATGGTGGGTAAAATGTCATTGTACCAACAGCGGATAGTGATGATCCTCATGCTGGTGAAAGCTCGAGCGATGAAGATGTGGAATCTGAGTCACTTGTACTAAATGCAATGTACACGTGTTTGAACAAGAATTCAAATTGTTTTATTAAATTTCATGAAAAATAACCCAGTTCATTGTTATTTATACCAACCATCTACTGCAGTTCTTCAAATACTTCCCCATTGATTTTTATATTTTGCTGAAATGATGACAGAAATTAGTGCATCCATTTTAGAATAAGTGCTTGATAATGATATGTAACTCTCTCCAAATTTATTTCACTAAGCAATCAAATGTCATCAGACATATTATTATGGATACATTGTTGTTTTCTTTTTGGAAAAATATCTTTTTTCCTCCGTGCATATTACTTTTTATGCTTCCAGCTGATATTTTACTGCAATGAAGTTATTGATGATTTACACATTGTGCATTGAAATAAATTATGAAAGGTAAAATTTGACCAAGGATATTCCCATGTTTTGTTAGTAAGACTAACTATTGTAAAGAGGCATTTAATAAGGAATTATTTCTTTTTAATCTAAAAACTATGTGACGGATTGCCTACCTTATGGTGAAGTCTAACTGTTACGAGAATGCCCAATGTACCGAATTTGGCACATACCTTAATTTTCATCAATTTTGACAAAAAAAGTTTAAAAAATGGGTAGGCGTGCTTCCTATGGTCTCCCTTGATTGAGATTTGGAAGGAAAAATTTTTCCCATATGTAAAAAAATTGTTGACCGTAAAGGTTTAATATCAATTGAAAACTGTCCCAAGAATTCTAGTTGTCTAGTTTGACGGGAAGAAAATTTATCCGTTTTTTGGCAGAATTCAAACGATAGTGGTTTGTGATCACAGTAAATTTTGAGCTGTCTACGTTCGAGAAAATGTCGAAAATGAAGAGCAGCACAATAAATTGAAAGTAATTCTCTGCAATAGACATAAATAATATACATAATTTTTTAGTAGTTGATGAATTACGAGGAAAAAATGCAAGTGGTTGTGGTTTGTGACAGGCATGTTGGCTTAGAGGTTTGAAATGGTCCGTTGGCTTAGAGGTAAAATGCATCTAGTATCCAATTAATTGGGGTCTTATCTCGCTGTTTATTTCTTTTAACTAAGTTATAAACTGGAACTTGTATATTTGCAGCTCGAGCACGAAAGCGATGATAAAAATTAATCATTGCTAGAAAATGCTAATCGTAAACAGTCTTAGGCACTGGGAATTTGGAAACAGTATATTTCTCCGGCAAAGGGGAGATACCTTCTAAGCTAACTAAATATCCGAGAAAGGTAACTCTGTTTGACCAAAAATGCATTTTTGAATATTTAAAACAACGCGATATTGATAAAGTCGTTGGAAATTTTGTCTCGCATCTCAAAAATGTGCGAGAAAATCTTTAGACGCAACAGGAATATCATCTAAGTAAACAAAGCAATTTAAACCAAGCAACACTTTATCCATAAACCGTTGAAACTTTTGACTTCCATTCTTAAGACCGAAAGGCATGCGATTGAGCTCAAATAGTCTTATTGGTGAAGTAACAGCAGTGTTTCCGATATCCGATTGATTAATTGGGATCTGATTATAAGCTTTAACCAAATCTAGTTTTGAAAAAATGGTTTTGTCATTTAATTCCATAAAAAATCTTGGATACGAGGCAGAGGATATTTATCAGAAAATGTAACTGCATTTAATCTGCGGAAATAACCACAGATGTGCCAAGTGCCGTCCTTTTTCATTTGCATGGACTAGCCCATGGGCTTTTAGAAAGACGTACTATACCTTGTTCAAGAACTGGAATTCAATTTTAGTGCTTTAATTTCTCATATGGGAGTCTTCTCAGTTTACTGAACGCACGAAGTCCTTTAGCAAGTATACAATGATTCGTAGAATGATTTACTTATTTAAGATTAAAAGTAGCTTTGTTTGAGTTGGGAAATTCAAAAAAGACTGGATGGTAAGGTTAATTATCCGAAATTGTTGTTAAGCCAATTGACGGACCATTTCAAGTTTTACCATCCACTTCAAGGGAAGTTAACCTGTCAATTAGTCTACGATTTTTGATATAGATTAGTAATTCAAAACTTTCTAAAACTTTTGCACCTTGTATAGGCTGAGGGACGTATACAATTATAAAATTCCAAGAAAATAAACGCAATAAGCCAAGATACATTGTTAAATGTCTAGTGCCGTACGTTCAAATAATCGGAGAATTTGAAGCATACAAAATGAAGCTAATGTCTGGTACACGTTTAGTTCAATTCGCATACGAAACTGGAAAAACAGCCGCTCCGCTATCTATTAAAAATTAAGTTCAGATTTGCGATCGTAAACAATTAAACGGCTTAATTCATTGAAATCGTTAGCAGCCACTACGGCTGGCGATTTTTTAAGTTTTCCAAATACGTTCCGCATGGTTCCACGCATTTTGTAGCTTTATCGGCATAGCGCATATGATACCAACCTTTCCTAGCATTAGTAACAGAATGGGATCGTGAACGGGATTTAGACGCTCGAGTTCTATTATTACTGCGAAATAAATGAGTAGACCTTTGTTGAATTTGCTCTGACAACTCCCCAATTTTTTTTCTAGTGACTTTAAAGAAGGATTTGTTGATAATGCGTTAGCCACTGCAGTATTAGAAATTGTTTCATGAATTTTATCACCAATGTGTGCTAATTTTTCTAAATCGTCATCACAAACTGCTAGTATTTGTTGCATTATAGCAGGTAGACGTTGCAAGAATAATGTTTTTAAAGCATCATTATTAGCCCTACCGTCATTTAATTCTTACATTTGCATTAAAAGTTCCGAAGGAGTTTTATCTCCTAATTGAAAATCTTGCAAAACAGCTTTCAGTTTTATATTTTTGAAATCAGTATATTGTTTAATTATTTTATATTTCAAAATTCTGTATGGAGTGTCATGAGGAGGGGAACGAATTAAAGTGCTTCCGTAACCTAAAACGTCACAATCCAGTACTGAAATTACACTATGAAATTTAGTGTTTTCCGAAATAATCCCCCATGTGATAATTGCGCTTCTAATCGCAAAAACCACAATTCAGGATTAATTTTCCAAAACTCTGCAGCTCTAAATGCAGCACGTGTCAACTCAGCACTTTCGTTTTGCGATCCATTTTGAACACTAGAAAATAGTAATGCGACCAAATTCGGAAGTCCGAAATGAGAAACATGTATTTCATCTGAAATTGATGTTTTTCATTTCCGCTGGTGAAGTTGAACAATTACACTTACTCACAAAAGTAAATATGCAACTCATAGCTTAAGTGAAACAGTTTTTATTCTCAAATAAATGTAAGAAAAATATTATTTTGGAGAGTGTTGTTCACAGCTTCTATCGCAAGTCATGAAGTAATGAAAAATAAACCAAATCATTATATTTTTAAAAACTTTAAGAGTAATTTTGTTAACTACCAGTAGAAATTTAAATCACAGAAGTATATATGCACTCTGAATTTTTTGACTTTTAAATGGGCGATATGGACGCCCAGGACTGAACTCCTGATAATCCTTCATTCCACGACAAAATAAAGCAGTGTCAAAAGATGTTCAACTTATCGATTCGGCTGGATAACATCCAAAAAGAAATTGAATTGCTGAGCAACAGGATGGATATTTTAAACTCATTCCAAGCAGGAAATTTGGACAAGGAAATCCAAATGAAGTACGAAGAAGAAATTCAAGAAAAATTCAGGAAGCAGCTCAGATTGAGGGTGAGTTAAAAATTCTTTCATGTCC